>JAHBCN010023158.1:0-12815 GCA_019359885.1 Listronotus oregonensis | reverse complement strand
CATGCCTTTGTTAGAACCCTTAACGCGTTTATTGGCATCTTTTACGAAGTGTTTTTTTTTGGAATATTAAACCCTTCTGGCGGCAAACCCACCTATTTCTTTTTTTAAGGTTTTAATGGCAATTTCCCATATCTCCTCGTTCCAACTCTGCCTCTCGGATTTTCTTTTGCGATCGGACCGACCCATCTTCTGAAAAAAAAAAAAAACCTTTTTGTAAATACTAAGTTAGAAAAAATGGCACAGTGCCGTTTTCAACTATCAATTGTGCCATTTTATCCCAAAGAGCATTACCTTATTTTTTTTAGTAATATTTATAAAACTTTTTCTACAAAAATATTAACAGTACAAATATATCCCCAAAGATACTATTTCCTTATAAGATAAAAAAACTTTATAAATTTTTGTGTATTGATGTTTATAAATTTTTAAAAAAGGCGCAAAATTTTTTTAAAACGTCGCAAACACAATACCCTAACCGAAGTCAAACGATTCCGGTAGAATTTAACTTCAATCAAAAACCCCAAAAAAATGGCGGGAAGGGGAATGCGGGTAGTTTAAAAATACTAGTTCCGTTTTATCCGAGTTTTCCATTTTATACCAATTTCCCCGGTACCTCAAATGTTTTTTTACAAACAAAACGTTTTCTTTTCTTTTGAAAAAAGAAAAAACTTTAAACCAAATAAAATATAAATTTTAATTAAAAATTTTAATTAATAAATTACCCTATCAAAAAAAAAAATTTAAAGGAATTTCCATAAAAACCAGTCTTTTTGAAAAAAGGCGCGTATTGGAATTAAATTTTAAAAAAGTTAAAATTAAATTCGAAAAAATATTGTTGAAATAATGGCGTGCAAAAATAAATTGGTCCATAAGAATAAGGGAAAAGAAAAATTCTAAAGAAAATGTTTATTAGCAGTTCGTTTTTTTATTAAATGGAAAGAAAATTTTTAACTTGAAAAAAATTTAAAAAAAAAATTTGACAGCTTACATGTGGGGATAACTAACGCACAGGTAAGCTGTGAATACAATTTGGGTCAATTTTTCGTTATGTATTTTTATTTGTTACCCAAAAAAGCTTTTTGATCAAGTATATATTTTTTTTAATTTGCTCCTTTAAATTTTTTTCAAAAATTTGCAACTTGCTCTAGGTAGGGAGGTATGTTTAAAATGAGTGGCTTTTTGCCCTCCTGCGCCGCCGGGTTTTTGTGGCTCACACCTTTTTATTTCTCCCCAATAGGATCGGACTTCTAATAAATCCGATACCAGATTGGGGAAAAGTTCTTACATAACCTCTTACTCGTGTCGCTACCAGACACGAGCACAATGTGTTCTGATGTGTTCTGGTACCCCTGTCTCCTGGAGAGTATGACGAGCAGACGATTAGATCCGTCATGCCCTCCTCTCTCGGTCTAGTGACGTGGGTAGCTACCAAGTCTTTGTTAAAGGAACCAGATGTTCTTTCTGAGGCCGCATTTCCGGCCTTATCCTATGAAAACGGTCCTATCCGCTTTCTGTTTAAAGCCAGGGAACCCTTTTTTCTATAAAGGCGGTTCTGTCCGCCTTCTGTTTGGATTCAGGGATCCCTTTCTAAGCATCTGTTTGTTCGGGATGGATTTCCCGTGAAACAGGCGCCGGTGACTTCAGGGGCACCTTTCGAAACGGATTCACCCATTTCGGTCGGCGCACCTTTGTCTGCTTGTGACCTTGAGTGGCACCTCTCGAAACGGATTTATTCGTTTCGGTCAGCGCACCTTTGTCACTTTTTTCCTATAAAAGCGGTTTTGTCCACTTTCTGTTTGGAGCTAGGGAAGTAATAGTCCACACGGCAGAGCCCCGCATTACCGCAGTAAGGCTAGATACTCTGAGAGGTCGCCCTGTATCTCAGAGGCACCGTTGGAGACACCTGTTTAAGGCCCAGGATGTTATCACTCATAGCACGGTATGCTAACACCTTAAGTTAAGCCTTGTATCCATCGAAGCTTCGGATCCCGTTCCACATGCTAGCCAAAAGAGTTGCCGATAACCAGCAACTCTAGCGCATGTTCCATAAGATCCTACTGGGACCAACCACGACGAAGACGTGTAAACACAGCGGTTGGGAGACTTGCCTAACTTTATTAACTTATTTATTAAAAAAAAAACAATTTTAGCTAGTTATTATTAAACATAAAGCATTATTGCATGGATTCTAAATGCTTAATTTCTTACCTAATTTTAAGATAAAAAATTGTTATACATAAGACCTTTATTAAAATATATTTTTTAAATATTGATCAATACCTTGTTTTGCAGACTAAACAATAATAAGCACTCTACAAAAAAGTATCAGACCCAGAAATCTAATATATGATTTTTGATGTATTTTTGCCTTCTTATTACGTATTCATGGTCAAAATTTGACTCTAAGGTCACAGTTTTTTCTTTCCTAAAAAGACAGATAAAGTCCGTATATTTGAAGGTTTCTTGCAATTTACTAAATATTAGTGGGTGCAAAGAAAGCAAAAATACCTTGGAAATCATGCACCTTATGTAAAGTAGAAAAAATGACCATAATCTGTTAAAACCTGTTAAAACAACTAAAAAAAGTAGTAACTAAGACATGAGATATACGTTTTCCGGTGTGTTTTTACATCCTGAATACAACTCCGTGCGTAGTTTTGTTTCAGCATATACTAGTCTTAAGTAAATTATTTATTTTTTTTAGTTTTATGAAATGTTTAAATAATTGTGACTTGATGGTCAAATTGTGACCCCGGATTCGTTTTTAGGACGTAAGAATATATCGAAAAATGTATATTGTATGTCTTGGTCACCACTTTTTTTCAGCTTTTTCAACAGGTTTTAATCGGTCATGGTATTTTAGATGCGGTAAGAGACAAATTCTTGGAGGCAGGAAACATCATGTCATCTCTGGATACGATACTTTTTTGCATAGTGGTTTAATATTTATTTTGTATCAAAGTAAAATTTGGTTTTATTTAATTAATTTTATCTGTGCAATGCCATTAATAATTGGTTTTTTGTAAAATGTGCCTGTTGGTAACAGTGATGAGCGAGACCGGTCTTGGTCTTGCGGTCTTGGTTTTAGTCTTACAGCAAGACCAAGACCGAGACCAAGACCAAGACCGCCTATCGCTTGCAAGACCAAGACCAAGACCAAGACCAAGACCGAGGAGTGCAAGACTATGCAAGACCAAGACCGACCTGCAAGACTCTTGCACTTCTGCAACTCTTTTTAAAATATTATAATATTTAATTTTTATAACAACGATAATGACTAAATTAAATAACATGTTTTAAAAATAATAGATTTGTGACTCAATGGTCCGACGAAGCACGATATCTCCGAAACCGTTCACGACAGAGAAAAGCTAGGGGTACAAAAGTTATAGAAGCTGAAAATAACTTTCATATTCCTAATGTTTTTTTTTAATTAGCTATTTAGTGATGCCAGTTATAGAGTGGGAAAGATAAAAAAATTAAAATCCAAAAATAGATTATTTTTGTTCCACACTGTAAAAAGTGGCACCATTAGATTTTTTCTTAAAACGAAGATATAGATGTAAAAGAGATGAATTAATAAAAAATATATTTTTTATGTCATATAGGAATAATTTTTATACAAATGGATTTTAAATATCACTTCCGGTTTTGACGGAAAAGGCACAACAATGCTAAAAGAATAATAATGACGTCATTTTTATCAAAACGGAAAATGATATTTAAAAACCATCTACGTTGCCATTGTTTCTATATGACAGTTAAAAAATTTTACAGCATAATATACAAGGTACAGGGTGGTGATTTTTTTAAATAGATTTTTCGTCATAATTTTTTTTTTAGTTTAAAAACTAAAAATAAGAAAGTTTTCTTAAGTGGCAGTGAAATTCTGGAATAGAAAAAAATTTCACATTTTACGCCCCTTTTTTCTATAATTTTTGTATATTCAGTTTTTCATTATAATAAACGGTTTTGGAGATATCGAGCTTTGTTACACTACTAAGCCACCTTGTATATGTAGAATTTTTATAGAGTATTTGTACAAACTTTGTACAGCAAATGTTTGACTAATTTAAAGAAAAAAAGTTTATATAAACTGAAAGGTTTTTTTTTTTTTAATCAGAAACCAATGTTTACATATTAGAATCATTTTTACGGAAATTTTACATCTGGTTAAAATTAAAAGTTTTTTTTCTGCTCACACAGTACATAGCTTTGTATTTCTTTTAATGATATGTGCTTCTTCAAAAAAAATTCTTATCACTAAAATATTTCTATATACCACTAAAACCTACAAAAACAGGTTGTGGTTAGTTGTGGTTAGTTTAATTTTTACTTAATTTAACTAAAAATGGAGCATTTATAATATATAATTTGCTAATGTGGATATATTTATATGTAGGTAGGTATATACATTTATTTGTCTGTCCACGTGATTCTGAAGTTATGGCTTGAGCTAAAATCGTGAAATTTGGCACAGTGGTAGTTTTTAGCAGTGGCTAGAACCTAACGCCCGTTTTTTGAATTTCGCCCCCGGGACAAAAATAGGAGCAAAAAAGTGTTTTTTTTTACTGTTGGCCGTACGGAAGGCGTCTTACGGAGGCTACTTAATATTGTCTCTCGCCTGGCGGAGACATGCTTTTTATCTAGTAAATAAATAAACCCCTACATTTAAAATACGCTTTTTAATCAAATAGTTCAAACGTACGTGTAAGGTTAAAATTGGCATATTTTATAATTTTAATGCAGAAAATATAGTTTCCATCTTTATTTATTTTTAAGTTTTAAAAAACAATATTTCATTTAATATTAATTAGTTTAAATTATTACTACCAAAAAAAAGCAAGACCAGCAAGACTCTTGCAGCAAGACCAAGACCAAGACCAAGACCAAGACCTTTCTTCGGCTTGCAAGACCAAGACCAAGACCAGGCTTGAAGGACCAAGAACAAGCCTAGCCCGGTCTTGGTCTTGGTCTTGCTTTGCTTATAACTAGTTGGTAATTCCGCTATGTTTATAGGAATATTGTATCGGGTGTTCAAATAAGAAAGGACGCCGGCTGTATCTCAGAAAAGGTTTATCGCACAGCGTTGAGAAAAAATACTTTTAGTAAAAGTGGTCAAGAAAAATAGCTGGAAATTATTGTCAAGTTTCTGAAATGGCCGCTAGGGGGCGTAATTGCAATCTTGAATCTAAAAAAGTGATGTTTCTGTGAATTTTTGCTATATTAATCTAACAAAAAAATACCTGATTTTTAAAGTCTAGGATAATTTGAACCTATTTTGTTTGACAATTTTTGCTGTATCTCTTTGCTGGTGGGGGCGTATTTAAAGGTTTTCGTTAAAAACAGTCTGTATTTTTAAAACGGCTAAGCCGATTTTAACAAGCTTGCTAGTTTAAAAGAGCTTTTCTTGGGCTATAAATGTTATAATATTTGAAGTTTTGTTAGTTTCACATGTCGCCGCTTGAGTGCTTTTTTCGATATATTGACAAAAAAATAAAATGCATTAGTTTTTTTTCCTGTAAAAGTAGCTAAATAATGCCTAAACAAGCTCGAGAAAACCGTATCCGATATCTTGTTTCTTACCTAACATTTAGTCCAAAGAAAATTTTATACGTCAATATCTCAAAAACTATAAGGAACAAGATATCGAGATATAGTTTTCGCAAGCTTGTTTAAGCATTATTTGGCTACTTTTTTTATGAAAAAAAATCATACCAATGCTTTTAATTTTTTTGAGAAAATTAACCATCTCTGTCGGAATAAAACTAAACAGAACTTTAAATAATAT
The DNA here is from genome assembly GCA_019359885.1 of Listronotus oregonensis. NCBI lineage: Eukaryota > Metazoa > Arthropoda > Insecta > Coleoptera > Curculionidae > Listronotus > Listronotus oregonensis. Next base: position 7,024 of record JAHBCN010023158.1, on the reverse strand, counting down.
AACATTTATAGACCAAGAATAGCTCTTTTTAACTAGCCCAAATTTGTTAAAATCGGCTTAGCTGTTTCAAAGATACAGGGTGCTTTTTACGGAAATCTTTTAATATCCCAACTACTTCATTTTTAGAGATACAGCAAAAATTATCAAACAAAAATGATTTAAATTACCCTTGACTTTAAAAATCAGGTATGTTTTTGTTAGGTAAATATGGCAAAATTAACAGAAACATTACTTTTTTTAGATTCAAGATTGCTGTTACGTCCCCATTTCAGGAACTTGAAAATAATTTTCAGCTATTTTTCTTGATCACTTTTACAAAAAATATTTTTCCCATTACCTGTACTTTAGAAAAAAAATGGCTGACTAATTGGGTTTCTATGTGAATGCAATTTACGGTAAACAATCACTTTGCCTTTTCTTACCAAGAGTATTTAAAATTTCTACCAGTTAAGTAGCAATACCTTACAAAAACGAACAACGAAAACTCGTGGAAAACATTTCCGTTTAACCTCGTACGTTTATTAATACTAGGAAAAGGTGTTCTGCGAAAGTTATATAATGCGGATTCTTTATCTTTTGCGGGCCGCTGGCTTTTGACAATATTTTCCACAAATTTAATTAAAAATGTTTTGTAATTCTTTCAAGCTTTTTGCGTTTACACTGTGACCAACTTTTTGTTCAAGGGTGAAATATGAAACAAGTTAGGTGTAGAAATATGTTTCTGTTTATAAGCTTGTTTATTATGTTGTGTTTCATGTTGTTTAACCACATAATTAAAAAAAAAAGTTATAAAGACACAAATTATTATTATTATTTTTTAAATATTAAATAATAAAAAGCACATACGGGTTAAGATTTAAACAGATTTAATTCTTTATTTTTTATGGTTTTCATCGTTCGGTAACACTATTCATCTGGTTTTTTTTCTGTTTCTCATAAAAACTACAAAATTTACAAACTCTTAATATAAACAAAAATAATTATTAAAAATATATGATTGTTGCAATAACTGCTAAAACCACCTTTAATTTATTTGTGTTAAGTTTATTTAAATTTTGGATGCAAATTTTATTAAAATTATTGTTTCTTTTATTCCTTTCATTTTTTATTTGCCATTAGTTATTTTTTAACTCTTTATTTATTTTTCCAGACATGTAAAAAGAGACAAAATAACGGTCCATGCTGACAACCTAAAAAAAAAATTAAAAACCTTTTAAACGCCTACATTACTTAATATGTTGGTTACTGTTTTTAGGATATAATTTATATTTAAAATTGGAAACTAAACAACACAATAATGTTGCAAACAAAAAGTGTGTTTTTTTTGGGTTTCCTGAAATTACTTTAGCAAAACAAAGTAAATAAAGTATTATTTAAATTTACTGATATTGATACTACAAAGCTATTTTTATTTAACTCAATTAAAACTTTCTTATTAAGTGTTTTTTTTAGAAGTTTTGTTTTTCTATACTAAAAGCGTTTCCGTTTATTTTTTAATTATTAGTTAATGCAAGTTAAGATATTTTTATATGTGTTATTTTAAATTAAATTTCAAAATGTAAAATAAACCATCACATCTGGCCCATTAAATTCGTCGTCAAACCAAAAAGCTGTGTAACGTCTACAAATTAATTTTAGGTTTTTGTATACACCTCCAGCTAGATTGCCCAAGTTCTACCCGAAAAAGAAGGTTGACAACATATCAAAAAATCAGTCGACCTAAAATTTTTTTTTCCCCAAGTTGCTAGCTCCCGACCACAATAAGTATAATATTTTCTATAAATTAACAATTAAATAAGAATATTTTTTCCATCAATGACAATGTCTCATGTCTGAACCAAATAATAATAAAAAAAACTAAAACAATGTTAAATTTTTTATGGGAAAAGTAGCCATAATTTTATTTATACTTACTTGGATCTTTATTAGTAAAGTCCTTTAAGATATGCGATTTTACTAAAGTACATCACCTTGGCAATTTTCTATATAAATAAGGAAAAGCAGCAACATAAAAACAATTAAAATTAAATTGTATTTTGTGATAAAAAATAGCTTTGTGTTTAAATAAAAACACGTTTTTTTAATTCATATAGAATATTATAGAAATGTCTATTTTTTATTTAACGAACGAAGTGGATAAAATATTTTATGTTGGAAAGTCGCTCCCCGGGACATTAGCTGTATCTACAATAATATTATCTTAGTCCCAAAGAGCTATTACACTTTTCGCATTACCACTAAATCGATGAAAGATAGAAACTCAAAGTGTTTGTGTAGGGGTTTGGGGAAAATTATCAAATGACGGTGTCGGTAAAGTAGATATTTACTAAAATCATTTTGGAAAGTCTTAATAATTAAAAAGTCATTATAAAAACAAAATATATTTTTTTTTATGACAAGTATGTTACAGCAAAAAATTAAGACTTTTGGGAAACAAATAAAATATGTTTTTTGGGATATTTAAAGAATAATTAGGTTTTATCGTTAATTTTTTTTGTTTGTAGCAGACAAAAAATTAAACAGTTTCTAAGGTTTTAAATTTTTTCAATGTTTATAAACCATAAATAAATATTAAGGTTTTTTTTTTTTTTTAAATTTAAAAGGGAACCCAACTTCACTTAAACATTTACATTTTAAATGGGTGCTAATATTTAATATATTAGCATCATAGGAATTTATTAAAAAACTAAAAGATGTATTTTATACTTTTGTGTTTGCGGTATAAAGTAACAGAATCAAAGCTTGCTTTAATTCAAATTTAATTTTTTTTGAATATTGTAGGTTTTAAATAAAACGTTCTTTTCCCTTTTTCTAGGTAACTTTAACCCATTAAAGTACCAATAAAGTATGTTTAAAGTCAGCCAAGCGGCCCCGAAGGCCATCAGTTCTCCAAAAATTAATTCCAAACTAGTGGGGGACTGTATACAGGCCCCGGAAAAAAATCGGTTGGCAAACAAACTTACGGTAGCCTGGGTACCGCCCCAGGGACCCCGGTAAAGAAGGGCCCACGACCTAGCCAAAAAAGGATCAGTCATGGAGATGATAGGTCTTAGCTATTCTGTGAAATCTCAGGCCCCCCAGGTAAAGAAGAAGCCGACGACCTAGCCAAGAGGATCAGTCATGGAGATGATAGGCCATTAGCTATACTGTGGAATCTCAACAGGCCTTTAAAGCATCTATTAAGAGCTGGGTAGACAGAGAGTTTCAAAGCTGGTGGGTACAAACACCAGGACAACGACAAAAACAGCTCATTAAGACCCGCTGGGGCCCAAATTTTCATCGGCCACTGAGCCACAGTCGTAAGGTGGTAAGGATAATGGTAGGTCAACTAACAAGACATTGCAAACTTAAAAGCACCTGGAAAGAATAGACCTGGTGGAGGATAGCCTGTGTAGGTTCTGCCAGGAGGCTGAAGAAACAGCCTACATTGTGGTGCCACTGCGAAGCACTATGTAGGCTTAGGTTTACTAGGCTTGGTGAGGAAAAGCCAAAACCGGCAAGATATTTGAGTGTCCGTGTCAAGACTCTGAGTCTAGTTAAGAAGACGGGCCTGGACAAGGTACTCTAAAGAACGATAGAAGAAAGCACAATAAATCTGGTAAGGTTGCAGTAGTGGAGGTCATTTTTGCCATCTCCGCTCAAACAATCTAATCTAATTTAATGTCTAAAGAATAACTTTTGTAATTATTTTTAATTTTTAAAAAAATGCACTTTTATGTAATTTGTAAATTACCCATGTCATAAAACTAAAAATTATAACGTAATTTACTATAAATATATACAATTCGCCATGAATAAACGCAAAAATAAAATCTGCACAATATATTTGGTTACGACACGCAGACTTTTATCTGTCGAGTCGTAGCGATGTTTGAGCAATCCGCTTTTCCCAGCAGGATTTTTGCCCTTTAAATCCTTTGAATCTGGGTATCACTTGCGGTTGCCTTTCAAGGTAAGAATCTTTGTGACTTTTTTTCATTTCTATTAAATATCAATAAAATATATGTATTTTTTATAAGATATTGGGAAAAAAAAACAATAAAAAATTGAAAGGGTCTTTTCTAAATGATTTTTGATATTAATTGCATCATAAATTGTTCCAAAATTTGAAAAAATATTGTTATAACGATTAACATAAAAGAAAAAAATATTGCGTCAAACTTTCCTTAAAAAAGAAACAGCATAAAAGAATTAATTGAAACAAAACCACATTGGTTATCTATTGGGGCAAAGACAATATAATCTTTGATATCAGCATTTATTTTTAAATGCTGGTTTAAAAAACCGGATGTTGCGTTGCCAGTCACATACAATTCTTGTTAGATGTGACAAAAAGAAAATTTTATCAAAAATTATGAATAAATAGGCTTCGGCTACCAAATAATGAATAAAAAAATAAAGTTGATTTACCAAAAACACCAAGGGCCAAGTTCCTATCCAAAAATCTAGGCCTCTTTAAGTACTGAAATCTAAAATATGACCAAGTTCTGTCCACAATTTTGTTTCATTCTTTTTGGACTTGGCAAGCTTTTTTAATATCTGTAATAGGAATTGTTATATTTTCATAAATAAAGATAGTTTTTTTTTAGTACTATAGACAGATCTATAAAAACCTGTCAAATCTTAAAAGTGTGGAAAAAATTAATATTTTTTTGTTAAAATCTATTCTCATTTTTCTAAGAGCAATAAATGGAGGAAAAATGAAAAAGGGTATCTTAAGCCTTTTTCTTAGTTAAGCTTGATCTGTAGTTAAACTACAATAATGGCTTATTTTAATGTCCCGTAATTTAAGCCTGGTTTGGGGTCTAATGAGTAAAATTCTGCCCGCATTATGGATTTAGAAACTCAGTTTCAATCGGGATGGTAGGTTTCAAAAATACCCCTAATTTAAGATATAACTGTGCTAGTTTTCTAAATTTTTTCCTTTACTTGTGTCCTAAAACATATCTACATGGCAAATTTAAAGTTTCTACTCCATCGAGAAGTACCCCATAATAAGTCAATAAATAAATAAGTGAGTCAATGAATAATAAAATGGGCGATTTCTAAAATCGATTATTAAAGAAACCACTTTTTTAATTAATAGTTATGTAAATTAACATACCAAATCTTATAACTTTATGTAAAACGATAATAAGGTTATAATTAGGGGAAAAGAGGCTAAAACATTTTGTGTAATATACACAGTACGTGCATGGGACTACCGTGTAATTAGGTAATCAAGTAATTTAAAAGGCAATAAATTTGGGTATAAAAGCGATAATCATTCCTTAATTTTTTTTATCAAGATTATTATAAATAGAAAAAAAAAACACAAAGAAAATACATTTTATTGTGTTAATATTAATTTTTTTCGTGTACACTAATTATATTTTTGCGTTCCGTTTATCTATCTAGGGGGATATTCGTTTAACAGGTAATAAACTATAAAAAACTAAAAAATAGTATATTGTGCAACAAGTTTTGAAGAAAATAAGGATTAATATGCCATTTTTATTATTTTTAATCTTTTAACTTTTGACAGGACTGTGTGAAAATTTTTCATACGCCGTGTGAAAAGTTTTTACACGCTTATGTCAAAAGTAAATGACAAAAAATAAAATATTTTTGACTGGTTGACACTAACGAGGTTGACATTAACGAATTGTTTAGGAATTATTTAAAAAAAAAGCACACTTATTGCATCGTTTTCTAAATAAGGAATTTTATTAAATAAAATCAACAAATGATTAAAAGACAACAGACATATCCCTTATTGTGTTTTTAAGAAAACATTTAGTTTTTGGTAGTACATGGTATGCTTGGAACACATCTTCTCGTTTCATAGGCGAATAGGTAGGACTCGGGAAATTCGCTAGTACTGACCATAAAATTTTGATGTTTAAGAACGTACAAATAATACTTGGATACTATTTTATTTCTTTTTGTATTACTTACGCGGTTTAACGATGGTTGCATAAAAACAAGAGTTTCTTGTATCTTTTTAAACAGGTTATTTTCCAATAGATCTATACCAGCGTTCTTTACTAAATATTTTAAGAGTGGCAAGTTACTGTGTTGTTTATCTATTTCTTCGACACTTTCGCAAAATTTACAAAGCAATACTTTTTGTAAATATTGTCCATTGTAAATATAGAGATTTGTGACAACCTTTTGCATGAATTATTGTTTTGACAGTTTGCTTACGAGTAATGGTTGCTGCCACAGCCTTCTGGAATTCGTGAGTTAAATTATGGTTCAAACTCAAAGTATTATTATTTAATAACTTTTTAATATGACAATATAAAATGTAATAAAAAATATATATTTACTTGTACTTAAATTGTAGTTAGATTAGTGGCGGTTGAATAGAAAGCATATTAATGTTAAAACCCTACTTTGAGCAAACCATATTACTAAGGTTTAAGGTAACTCTATAAAAGACACAGGCATATGTGTATCTAATAATATATCACAAAATAGATAATTTTAAATAATATGTTTGTTTCTGTAACTTTAGTAAAACAATATTTTTGAAAAAATAAGTTAGTAATATAAGTAATGTCTTACGGTAAATATCATGTTACTAAAGTTTACGGAATAAGTTACCTTTATTATTATTAGTTGATGTAGTAACAGAGAACACTACTTTTTACTTAAAAAATTATGTTTTAAGTTAAGGATTTTAAGGGTAGTAGCCTTCGTCAGAAACTCTAGACAGACAGTATGTAGTGTGTTACTTGTTATGGTTTAATATTAAGCTACTAAAGTCCCAAAGGGAAAAGTAAAATTTTTTTTCCCAAAAGTACCGGGAAACTTACAAAAGACTTATGTGTATTAGTTTAAGTATAAGCTCAAGGGACGTTGTTGATATATATTACGAAAATTGCAAGATGTTAACCATGCTATAAGGCGCGGAAAAATTTTTATCACTGGAAAGCTATAGTTTGTCCAAGCTAACATTTTTAGGTTGGCAATGCGAATACCCCTACATATTAGTAAATTTTGTTTTTCAGATTTAAGTTGGCTGATATAAGAATTTTGT
>JAHBCN010023157.1:0-12812 GCA_019359885.1 Listronotus oregonensis | reverse complement strand
AGACAACTTTATTTTTTACTTTTCATTGTTGTCAATTTGAGAAGGAATTTTTAGTTTTCACAAAAATCTTTTTTTTTAACTTTGTAAAACCCTTTAATTTGGGTTTTTTTAAATTTTTCCCAGTCCGGGGTTTAAAACACTTTTTTTTTATAATGAATATTATGTTTTTCCCAAGGTATACCTAACAATATTTTAATATTATTTTACCTTTTTTGTATTCTTTTAAGTATTGACTTGCCCTTTTTTTATATGTTACCTATGGACTTCTGATAATATTTTAAAACTAAAAACGTTTTTTCAACTATGATTGATTATTTTAATCAAAAATTCTTTATACATTTAGTGGGTAAGGGGGGAAACATATTTTTTTGAACAAATTATAAATTCAAACGTTTATACTGAATAGTGATTTATAACCACTTTAAACTAAAAAAAGAGATCCCTTTTCGATTAGGGGTTTATTTTTAAAAAAAAATTATTTTTAAAAAATCATTTTACATTTTTTTTAATAACACAATATATAAAATGAAGACCTATTCCCGTGGGTGTTTTTAGTGAAATAGAAAAAATCAATTTTTTGGAAACAAAAAAATTTTTGGGTTTTGGGGTAAAACCAAGTATACAAGTTAAAAAAAAAAAAATTTTTTGGCTCGGAGACATCCAAACTTTCTGAAAACTGTGGGACAAATGTAATATTTTAATGGGGAGATATTTTTGGGGAAGAAACAACCACTGATTAAATGATTCTTTGTCATTTTGGAATGAGAACTAGCAGTTTTTTTGGACAGCGACTATTCTTTTTTCAAATGTTATATAAATGATTTTTTAAAAACCCCCAATTTTAGTATTAATGCCTTAACTGGATAAGTGACCAAGGTGAACCCCTGTGTTTTGGGGTGGGTTCGGATTCAATTAAATGGGTCCTGTTTACCTATTACCAGACGGTTTTGGGGTGGTTTTAGGTGATAAGGTAATGTTCCTAGTGGCACTACCGGTTGTCTGGACCATCATATGGAAATCGTCAGTTTTTGGGCACAACGATAGAACTGGGAAAACGGGTTACACATCCAAAACCCGGACCCGGATAACTGGATGGTTTTAAAAGCCCCTTTTGGGGTGTTATAAGGAAAAAAATAATAAAGACAAACAAAAAAAAAATAAAAAAAAGGGGACTTTTATCAACAAAACTCGGGTTTGGGGTTTTTGTTAAAAGAAAAAAGGCCAATATGAGGAAGAAAGAGGAAAGGGAGGACCGGAATTTCCAGAATTATTTTTATGTAATTACTTTTTCTAGAAATTTATCTAGCACCCCCACACAACACAGATTTTCTCTGATAGCAGACCCAAGCTGAATATGTGTTTTCAGTATACCAAGCCTTTAAAAGTTCTTAGTTAAGTCCTTCCTTCCCCAGAATATAACTTTAGGACCCTTTTGGGGGCTCTGGTATACATTATTTTTTTTTTAATATCCAAATTCCAAATTTTTTTCCCGGTCCAATTTTTCGCACAGCATGAGAACCCACCGCACAACCAGATGGTAGGGGATTCAATTTTGTCCAAAATCCATCTGGTGCGCCCAGATCACATACAATTTACTAAAGGAAAAGTTGAATGACTCTAAGGGCGCAGGCCTAATTCGTTTTTGGGATTGTCACCCCTTACCCCTGGGAAAGTCGCACTCCTATTTTTCGCCCCATCTTTTACTTGGCCATTTCTAGGAAAAAAAGGGGTTTTTTATTTAATTTTATTTTATGTATGGGTAGATTCTTGTAGGACATCTTTTTGGTCTTGAGATGTCTTTTCCCGCCACACGCTGGAACTGATAAATGAGTATATGTTTTTTCCACCCGGGCCCTCCCAATTATAGCCTCTTCTTTAACTAAGCACAATTAGGGTCGTTCGAAATGCTTCTGTCATTCCAAATATGATATAAAGCATTTAGCCTTTCTTAGTGGTTTTGTTTGTGCCGACCACGACCGATGCCTAAGTCAGCAGGGGGTTTATAATGGCCGAGAGATCCAATTGACTACCTCGGCTTTAGACCCCATATTACCTACCATCCTCTACATGCCAACAAGCTATTTTTAAAAAGTGTTAGAAAAGATTTTAAAAACCCAAAATCTGATTTCCAATTTTTTTTTTAATTGAACACCAACGTTTTTTAGTGATTATTTCCCCCCCAAGGATAAAAATTTTTCAAACTATTTTTTCATCTTTCCCCCCGTTTTTACAGGTTCAGATAGGGGAATTTGGGAAAAAGGTTTGCAAATACATTTTATTGTTTAAAATTTTTTAAGCTTTAAAAATTTTCTTTTTTCCCCCGGGGTTTTTTTATGAATAATTTGCGCCCATAGGGTTTTTGTTTTTTTGACCGGGGAAAGATCCGCAGAATAGCGAATAGGAAAATTAAAAAAGCTTTTAAAACCCAAACCACTCTCAGAAACCTTACTAAGACAAGACCGGACAACAATGGTTCAAAAATAAATAAAAGTATTGCAAAGCAACCAAAGGTAAAAAATAATGTCATACAGCAATATGAGTGCAATCGTTTCTACTAGAAATGTGCAATATGTAACTTTTAAAGTAACTTTGATGTGCGCTTTTAGACACTTTTTATAGCTGTTTTAACAAAAAGAATATTTTTGCTTTTAAAGCAAAAGCCACTTATTGTCATGTATAAAACAAACCAGAAATATTTTGTAATTTTATTTACTTTATTTATACTGCAATATAAGTTAACAGACGTTAAGTTTTAGTAGCCATTGTCTTTAAAACGCAAACAAATAATTATTTTAATAGGCGCAACTTGGCCCTGTTGTTTCAAACAAATAAATATGAAACTTTACAGAAGGATTTTAAAATGCCGATAAAAACGTCACCATTGCAACTTTGTTTATTTAAAAGGTAAATTATATTACATTTTATTTAATAGAATTACTGGGTTTACAACATCCCAGACTCAAAAAAATGTTTTTTGTTCCATACGTTAGGTTGAGTAGTATAACCGAGAAAGATATTTTTTATTGTCGCGTAGCATCAAATTAAGGGTGCTCAATTTTAAATTTGGTTAGGGTATTTTAACTTAGTTTACATGTTTACACAATCGTTAAATTAGAAAAATAGTCCATTTAAAAAAAATACATACAGGGTCCCAAAATTAATAAAAAAGGGAGATGAAAAATTGTCGTACCCCGCCCATTATGTAATTGTACAAATATGCAGCTTGTGATGCTTTAAGCGACCGATCCGGCACGTCAAATTTTTTAGTTCATTTTTATTTGGAGCAGTTTTAAAACGCGAGTTTTCTTGAAAGTATACTAAGTTTATTATAAATTGTAGATAAAAAGGTATGCTGTACGCACTTTCAGTGTAATAATCTTGTGGTTCAATATTATCTTATATAACAACATTAAAAAAAATGTTTGCAAAATATTTTGATTGTATGAAAGTTTATTGCTTGGCAATTTTGTGAATAACATTTACAAGAAAATCACAAGCGATCAGGCGAGTGGTTTTGTAAAATATGTCATGAACGAAGTATCCATAAAAGCAACAAACTTGAATTAAACAAGTGAATTATTTTGCCTAGAAAATATTTTCCCCGTTTATTCTTGACAAGACTATTTTACGAGAAAACAAGCCAAATTTTAGCAGCGCCGTCCAAAGCCTACTTGTTCAAAGCGGGCGACCTTAAAAAACTCTCTATTTAAAAGAGAGCTCGAGCAAAATTGTGCATATTTTTGAAAAGGTAATATAAAATTATTTTTAATTATTCAAAAATATACATGGTGTCCCATAGATATAGGATTTTTTTTAATAACTATTAAATTATTAATTCTAAAAAAATATACTTAAATTATTAAATTCTACGTAAATTTGCTTTGAAAACGTTGTTGAAAAATACCTCTAACTCGAAACGGTAACAGATATCGATGTGTGGTTTTATTATCTTCATACACCGACCTTAGTTTTCTCATCCCCTTTTAAAAATTTTTTCAATTTGTCCCATTCTGAAATACATACACATATATTAAAATTATAGAAAAAGTTTCTCGAATACCCTCCTGTGGAAATAGTTTCATAGAGAATGATAGTATGTTCTATTTTGTGGCAATTCATGTTTTGGTATGTTTTTGGGATAAATTATTTTTTGGGAAAATGGGACTCTTCGGTCCAGGACTCAGGGTATAACGAACTAAGCTACTCAGCCCTATTAAACCCTATAAACTTACACATTGCGTGCAACAAAAGAAGAAAAACCTCTCAAAAATCCAAAAAATTTAAAAAATATTAATCTATTAATATATTTCATATAATTTTATTTTTGAAAATGGTGGCCGACTTGCCACTGAAACATAGATTAATTTTTTTAAATTTTTTAAAAAATGTCAATATAGAAATTCTATCATAACTTAATGATATTCTCATAAAAAACAATTTGAATTTATTAGTAATCTCTCTAGAAAAACAATAAGTCGGAACAACCGATATTTTATTTTGCTTTTCTTTCAAATTTTTCCCAATCTAATCCCACGAAAAACTATACAAAAAACATGAATCCATATTTTTTTTTGTCAGTCCGTAAGTATTCAGAATTGCTGTTTCAAAAACACAATAGCTTATCATAACTTCCAATCAAACGTCGTAGTTTATTTGGATATATCAGTCTTTTTCCATAGGGCAAGGCCGGTCAGAATTTATTTCTTATTTTCTGATATAAAGTATGTTGCCATTTTTTTATTTTCGCTCTTCATAAATCATTTTTTAATGTTAATGGTTTTTTATTTTGTCAGTAATAGATTTTCTTTTATTATAGAACGTTTAACTTTGTGTTTTATAAAATAAATATAACCTATGACAGCCATTAAAAGTATTATTAAATTATTATTTTAAACATATTTATGTTATGGCTAGTTACTTTTTATTTTTAGGTATAAAGTGATCTATATTAAACTAATTCAACTTTTTTTAATTGACTATGATGGTAAATCGTATAAATATGATTTATAGAAAAACCTAAAATGTATTTTTAGCTTGTATACCATCAGTGGCGGATCCACGGGGGGTTTTCGGGTCCGGACCCCCCGCATGGGATCATATACTTTCAAATTTTATCCTTTTATTGGGCATGTTGGTGAAGTTGAAACACAAAGTTATTAATAAAAATTCGTAATTTATTGAATGTTTTACACAATTTTTAATTTATTTTCGAATAATAAATGCAATAGAAGATAATTACGAAGAAGATAATTACGAAGATAATCAATATGACCGATCAAGAAAAAATATATAATCCACAAACGGTTCTAGTTACTCTTAAATTTTCGAGGCTTTTCAAAAAACTTTCTGAGAATTTCGTCTTCAGTCAAAGTTATGCGATGATGAATGTTCAAAGATGCAAGACCATTGAGACGCTCTTGACCCATCGTGTTTCTCAGATAATCTTTCATTCTCCTCAAAGTCGAAAATGATCGTTCTGGAGTTGCCGTGGTCACGGGTATCACCGCCAAAACTCGTAGGATTTTGTTGACGTTTTTGAAAGTTCTGCCATTTATGATCTGCAAAAATTCCTTCTATTTAGATTTTCAATGGATATTATTTATTTTACTTTGTTCCAAATTGCACCAAAAAAATCTCTTACTCAATTAATTGTCAATAAGTCGTCTATTAGTGATTTTTCTCTGATTCTTTTAAATTAAAAAATTTTGTTTTGAAATTAAATAGAAAATAAATGTTAATCTATTAGTATTATAATCAATCAGATTTTTGGTACAATATATGAGAAACCTGGCATTATTTTTAGCCAAAAATGATCTGAATTTGGGAGATACTCACTGCTAATGCATCAAGTGCATTTTCGATGTTTTGATTGCAGATCCGTTGTCTCCACATTTTGACTTCTGAAATGAAATTACTCTCGGAACAATCCAGTATTTCTTCGTAAAATTGGTAGAGGCTTGCACATTTCTTCTCGACGAATTCTTGTTTGAGGAATAGCTGTCCATAACTTTGAAAAACTGTTTTGTGTTTTTCGAACCGACTCTGAAGATGAGAAATGTAGGTGTCGAGAAATGGGATGTAAAATGCGATTTTGTAATACTCTTCAACTCTTTTCGCTTCAACGTTGCAACGATTTTTTGTCGACTGCATCGACGAGGCATTTTCATTTCAATCTCGTACTCGAACAAATTTCAGAAACTTTTTGATAAACAATGTGGAAGCATGAATCCACGTTTTCACGCTTTCCTTGAAGTCGTTCAAAGCATCATCAGCCAATTTCGTGCCTCTCCCAGATCTTGATTTTTCAATTGCAATTCTCGACTCAATGGCAAAACGATGGAATTAATTGATTCCATAATATGACAGGAAATTTGGAACTCGATTGTGAAAATCGCTGTCAAAGTTGAGATGCTGCCCGTGAAGTTTCTTGATCCTTCCACGTTTTTATTTCTTCCAACGCTTCAATAACAGCCGGTTGAAGTTCGACGTATCTTGATACAGCTTCATGAGACTGAGCCCATCTTGTAGGACAAATGGACTTCAATTTTTTTTCTTCGCTCACTTTTCTCTGTCATTTTTGAAATTTCGTTCTTCAAGATGCTTTGTCTCTTGGGCCAGTGAAAAAATGCTTGAATTGCTCCGATAGTTCCCAACGCTTTTGATACCAGATACTTCGCAAGCTGCATTGATGGTCAAACTGAAGCTGTGTGCGGCGCAATGCACATAAATTGCGAGAGGAAAATGACACCTCAAATAAGCCTGTGCTCCATGAAATTCGCCACTCATTGCCGGAGCTCCGTCGTATCCTTGGCCGTACATGAATGAGCAATCCACGCCGATATCGGTCAGATAATTCCTGATGGAATTTGCCAGAGCTTGTCCAGAAACGTCAGTGACGGGAACGAATCCGAGGAAATCCTCACAAATATTTGTTTGTGAATCCAAGTATCGTGTGCAAATGGAAAATTGCTCTATGCTTGAAATGTCAGTCGATTCGCCGGCTAAAACTGAGAATCCTTTCGATTGATTTATTCGATCAACGATTTTTTTTCTGATCAATTCATGACAAGTTGCGATAATTTCATTCTGAATGGTTTTGCTCAAATATGTTGAATTTTTCGGAGGAGACAAAAGGTTTTTCTTGAGTGTTTCATCGCCTTCAGCTCGATACCGTAAAATTGCACGAAAGTTTCCTTCGTTCGAATATTTTCCATCAGTTTTATCATCCGCGTCAGGTTCCTCTTCATTATACAAACATCCATCGTCTCTATGGCCACGAAGTGCAATTCCTTGACGTCCACACAAAACTATTGCACTAACTATGGGTTTCAGTCGTTCGTAATTTTCTTCTTTAGTTTTTCTTTCTGCTTATCGAGTTGTTCATCAATAGATTTAGTTTTCCAAGCTGAATATCGCGTAAATGTTCAAAAGCCACGATGGATTTTTTATGGTAATCAAGTTTTCGTGGTTCCGAAAAGTTTCTTTCGCGTGCTTCCAAGTGTTGAACGGCTTGTTGATGAGTTTCCCCAGACGTACGTCGCGTATTCCACCGGTTTTCACCCAAAAGCTATGCAGCACTTACAATATGCGCCATTTTCTTTCGCAGAATATGCCAACCAGTGAAATTCCTCAAGCCATTTTCTTTGAAAGATAAATTTTTGGCAGTTGATGTCGGGAACGAAAAATTAGCTGGTGGCACCCACGAGTCGTCGATAATGTTCAGGATTTCACTCGCGTTTCTTGTATTTGAAGCATTAGACGTGGCTAGAGCGATGTCGTTTTTGAATGGAAGCAATTCTTGTTTGTTTTGAACTGACGTATCTTTAGAAGTCGATTGTCCTCCAGTCTCCGGTGGATTTTCTTCGAGGTTAAGCTTCTCCTGCATTTTCAATCTGTGTCAAAAAAATATGGTTACCCTAGCTATTGTGGAAATGACCGAGTTCGGTCGTTTTTCGGTCGTTTTTCGGTCGAAATTAACTTTACATTCCCATTCATTAAGTATCATTTTTTGCATTTTGTGAATCCTTTATCTATTTATAATAATTCAGTTTCAAGACAAACAACAATTTGTGATATTAATAAGTAATAATTTAGAAATATTAGAAACATTTATAACAAAATTTCAAAAAATTACAATTTTTGCTTACGCCGCGGCCGATAACAAAGATCACTTTATTATCAACAACAATATTTCATTCGTTTAGTTAATTATTACATTTAATATAACTATTTGAATGAAATTGAGCGCATATATTTATGAAAAAACCCTATCACTTTCCTCGCAGATAAAAAAAGGGGTAAAATTTCACGTAAAATAAGACATAAAAATTTTCGACCGAAAAACGACCGAACTCGGTCATTTCCACAATAGCTAGGGTTAGCTAAAAACTAATGAGAATCTTCAGTTTTTTTGAAATTATAAATTATATGATTACATTGTGCAAAAATAGTAGCTTTTCCGATATACTTATCATTTTTTTATTGTAATTTTTCTTACCTGTTTTTCCTTTTTCTTTGTTTCTGGTTCTGATTCTGGATCAAGGCGGGTGAAATAGGAAAACAATGTCCTCTTCATATTGTGAGGCGTGTTTTCTCAGTAAGAGAACTTGAAAAGAGATTTTTCTCACTTGAAATTATACTAACCACTTGTCAACTTCGGCATGTTTACACAATGCGTGTTCTGTTGAAAGAAACAAAGAAATAATTAAAATACGCTCAAACACGCTCATGGATGGCGCAAATATCAACGGAAAAACTTAAAGAAAAATCGCACGGCGCTGTCATCGCGACTAGGTTGGCGCGCAGTTTGAATTTGCGAACAAACTATATGCACTGCCATAACGACTGGACAGCACCAATGGCTTTTCCATAACACGGTAGTCCAGCCGTTATGGTGACCTGTATATACGTGGTAATTATGCATATATCTCAAGGAGAAAATGTCTACCCCCCCCCTTAAAAATATTTTGAACCCCCCCTTATCAAAATCCTGGATCCGCCACTGTATACCATGTATCTAAAATGCTGTAAAAGTATATTTAAAAAAGTATTAAAAACTAGTTGAAGTGCTTCTGAAAAGTAGTAGAAACACTTTTGTCAGTAAGGCTAATCGTGCCACACGCAATACAATACTTCACGTCACATAACTATTAAAGCACAATTGTTTATCACTGACTTTAGGATAGTGCCCTAAGAATACACTGCTTGTCTAACCAAATAATATACAAATATGCCAGTACCGAATATTTCAGGTATGAAAACATAGGTAAAACGGAGAAGTTTAAAGGGACTGCAAAACGCTTCGTGACGTCACATCGCATATAAATGCAGATTGTTTACGTATCGATTATGTCTGTTTCTAGTTGTGCTGCGGTAAATCTCGACATAAGTAGTATTTTGTTTTATTTTGCGTGGCTAAATAAAGTATTTTTCATTCATTATTGCTAACGAAGTATTTGTCTAGACTTCCACAAACAATTTACCCACTGTGGATATGTTTATGGTGATATATTACATTAAAAACAACGAGAACGTTTTAATTCAGCAAAAATCAGAGGTGCAAAAGCAGCATTGTAAGTATTTATTTTGTGTTAAATAAAATAAAACACCTTTTTACAATACTTGATGTTTAAATCAAATAAAAAAATATATATTTATGTAGGTATTTATGTATTAGTTAATTATAACCTTATTTTTAACTTACATTAAAGTGGTATTCACAACAGGAAAATTTAATTTTTGATTTTGACATATCACATCTTGCTTTTGTAAACCATTATTTCTTACGCTTATAATCCCCCCGAGGCACACATACAAAAATTTTGTTTGGGGTACTTACAGATGTGCTCGTGCAAAGGGGCACAATACACCATTTATTTTATGATTCGTACATATTACCTATTCTATATATGAATGTTTTCTAATATTAACAGCAACTTAAATTTTTTCGACTGTAGCCACGTAAATAGTGTCGTAATAAAATTTAACCTTGCTTAAAAGGTGACAATGTATTAAAACACGAATAACGTTTTACTGTTTATATGCGCTGTGACGTCAGACAGCAGCGACCTTCGGAAAGCTTGTTTTGGCGCCAATTCTTGGCGTTTGAATTTTAAAAGTCAGTTTTTGCTTGAAATACCTATGTTTTTTATTTTTTTGAGGTTACTATACGATTTATATGCATATATGCTATCATTTTATAGGTTTTCTAAAAAAACGTAAATATACCCAATTAGTGCTTTAGGATTTCAAAATTAAATAACACAGAAACATCTTCCCGTGTTCATAATTTTTTTTATGCAAAAAAGCTTCTAATTACAATATGTTTTAAAAATAATATCGTTGCAATGAGCACCAAGACTTTGCTGAAAATAGCGCATTTGATCCCTCCAATTTCTCATTACGTTTTTACATATTTGGTTAGGTATCTCATAAATAAGTTTCCAATGTTAATTTTTAAACCCTTAATTGAAGACCTTGGTGCAAAAACCGGCCAAGCCTTAAAATTAAAATTCGTGGAAATCAAAAAACATAACTGGATATAATTGGTCTTTGTCCCAGAAGATATGGTTAACCAAGTTCTTTGTGCATTTCAAACCATTAATATACGCAGTTTTGGCGAGAAGTGGACTTGGCCGGTTTTTGCACCAAGGTCTTCAATTGTTACTGGATTGTTAGCCTAGACCTTCGATTTTACATATACCTCAACAAAAAGAAGTTACATGGCGTCAAATCAGATGATCTGGCTGTATAATTTAAAGGACATTTCTTGACATAACTTTATGGTCAAACTGCAAAGAGATAGTTTCGTTGGCGGTAAGCAACGTAACGCCATCCATTTGGAACCAGAATTCCTTTAGTTGGTTTTCAATGACAACTGGGAAGAAATAATCGTTTAACATTGCCCGATAATGAACCCCGTTAACAGTAACGAAGTCTCTTTTACAGAGCATTGGTTTTGATAATAAATTTTAATAATTTCTCAACGTTCTTGAGGCATTAAATGTTCATCGTATAAATTTGGTAACAACCTAACCTACAAAACTTTTAAATAGGAATGATTTTCACACAAACAGTGTTGCCAATATTTCACTTTAAAATCCTAAAGCACTAATGGGATCACCCTTTATAAACTGTGTCACTCAGAAAGGATTTAAATTATCATTATTAATGACATTAAAATTTTTTAAAACATTGGGCAAAAATCTTTAATCAATAAATATATACAGTATATATATTTTTTTAAAGGTACTTCTGCCCTACAATCGAAAAACCTAGTAACTCGACTTACTATGTTTTTGCTCTGTTTAAATATTTGAGATCATTAGACTGAGCTCTACCGCTGGCTATTTTTAAACTTTTGTTCTGATCATTAGTTACAAAGATATTGTGATCTAAGTTTTAGCAAGTAGACTTACTAAACATATCTATTTTAGCATGTCGAGTTACTTTTATCTTTTTATCTAATTAAATAGTCAAATAAAAAAGTACAAACAAAACATTTAGTAACTCATATCATAAAAATATTTTTCTTAAATTTCCCAAATAAAAATATAGTAACTTTATGTAGTGTTTTTATACTTTAAATTTACGAACTAAAAACCTAGTAAATAGAGTTATGTTATTTTTAAATTTAATTTTACAAAACTGGCATTAGTAACTTCTATTGGATTTAAAAACATATCAATAAAACAATAAAACAACCTAGCAAATCTAGGTACAAAAAACGTACTACAAAAATATTTATAAGAATTGAGTAGTACGTCTAGTTAACACAATATGATTGGTGTTCTCAGCAGTATAAAGTAGTGGGGTTAACTAGATTTACTACTTTCACATAATACTATTACTCGAGAAGATAAACCCACGCGCATGAGATAAGCCTATCTCTCTCGCACGCCTGACGTCACTCGATGACAAATTTCCCCAGAAACAGCGAGTTTTAATATGGCATTCCGATTTCTGTTTAGATGTTAGATGGATTAAGTAATGCCAAAATACAATAAACGTTAAAAAAAGGCTTAAAATACTGCTTTCCCAACCGACAAGCAGAATTTTTGTCATCGAGTGACGTCATGCGCAACGTCGTACGAAATTAAATCGCCAAGTGGGTTTATCTTCTAGTAATAGTATCATGCTACTTTCATAAGTCAAAAAGGAGCAGCGGGCGTTTATTTAGTTTAGGCTAAACTTTCAACGGAGGAGGATGACTTCTAATCGCCCGAATAAATAATAAAAAACGGCATGTATCGTAATAAACTTTTTATTATATTTTTAATTATATTACAAAAATATTTCCCAAAAATCAATCGAGACGGACAAGGAACCAACTCCAACTTACAAAGAAGTCAGTGTTGCTGAGAAGAAAATAAGTAGGAAAACAAATAAAAATTAAACTTTGGAAATAGATTCAAATAAAAATAAAATAAAAAGGAAACTGGAACTTTTACCTTTGTATGAATCAAAATGCAGAAAAAAGTGTTTTGAAAAACTGTCCGCCGATGATCGAAAAAAAAATATTTATTTACTTTAAAGGACTTGACTATGGAATAAGACAACTATATTTTTAACAAGTTTATAGTAAAAAGAGATGTCAAATACTGAAAAGTTAACGCAGAAACAAACAAAAGATTCACTATCTCTTATAACTTGCCCTTCATTTCACAAAATTATCCCAATTTGGCAGAAAATAATGAAACCTACAGCCCAAACCAGTTATCTACTAAGGAGTCAGTAGATAAGCTACCTGACTCCGGCCGCAGAATCCGTCATTTTCCCATAAGAAATACATGGGAGAATTTTCAGGTCCGATT
>JAHBCN010023156.1:0-12726 GCA_019359885.1 Listronotus oregonensis | reverse complement strand
AAGTCTAAAAAGAAGACTGGTACTAATATAGACCAACTTTAAACCTATCTAACTCAGTTAAAAGTTATCGTACAGTCTCGCTAATTAAAATGTGCTAGATATTTGGAAATTTTTCTGAATGTGTACGTAACAATGAGTCTCGCCAGATGTACCTAAGGTTCTCTCATCATCAATTTTGTATCGTACTCCAATGTGTGGTGTTTATACTGCCGGTAGAACGCTGTACAATTAACCACTAAGTGAATTTAAATTAATAGTTTTGCCCAATAATGATTCATTAAAAAAATAAATATCTAAAACCTAAAAAAATGGGTTTTTCTATTACTTTTAGTTGCAGTATTTAAAAAATAAATAAAAATATAGTAAACTGTTGAAGAACCAAGACATGATTTTACTATTTTTAGGTGTGTCTTTTTATAAGCTGCTTATCAATTAACTAATTGTAATATTACCACGTATTATTTTTAGTTTTTCGTTACAGACTTAAAGGTTCTTTAC
Source organism: Listronotus oregonensis (assembly GCA_019359885.1). Classification (NCBI taxonomy): domain Eukaryota; kingdom Metazoa; phylum Arthropoda; class Insecta; order Coleoptera; family Curculionidae; genus Listronotus; species Listronotus oregonensis. The sequence goes on along the minus strand of JAHBCN010023156.1, from coordinate 12,228 downwards.
TCGCGTTATGCATTTTTTTTAATAAAAATTATTGGGTTTCTTCTTAACACCCGGAATGAATAATCATAGATATTTATGTGCATCAACCAATTTGTGCTGATTAATCGATGGTGTAGTTAGTAAACCGCAGCATATATTTGGCCGTATGAGTAAAATAAAGACATTTAATTTATCTGCGCAAATAAATTGTCACGATTTATTGTAACATGAATAGCCTTTATTGCGCATAAATTCTTAAAACCAAATATTTAATAAATAAATGCCTTTTCAAATTATTAAAGACACTTGTGTCTTTAATATATCATATTTTATATGCTTCTTTTATGTCCTAGTTAATGTCCATCGCGCTTAGGGGTTTGTGGTTAGTTTTTAGTTAAAAAATCAGCCCGACGAAATGCTTAATTACGCACAATCACCACATACATTTACTTAATAATATTTAAAAGTTCATTACGAAAAAGTTTGAATTTGTTAATTTTCACAAGGTGGTGTTTATAAATATTTATAATTACGATTTACTAAGAAATTAATTTTTCCGCGCATTTCCTTTTACACTCGAGCTTGCTAAACTTTTTATTTTATTATAAGTCAAATTCCAAACAACCATGGAACTTTAAAGAGTTCTTGTATTTTAATAACTATCTTTAAAAGGAAAAAAGTAAGTTATCCAATTGGTTAATTTTAAAAATCATATTACCTTATAAAAATATGGTAACCATACTTGTAAATATGCTAATAGAAACGAAATTCACAATAAAATAGGTTCATAAATATTTATGTCTACTAATTCGGTTTAAGTAAAAATGAAAAAGATTATCTTACACATTAACAGAACTTTAACCTAAATACTTACGCAATTAATGACTCTTCCACGAACCTAAAAAAAAACAAATTAAAAATTGGTATAAAATAAATCAGTTTTGGTAACTGGTTTTTAAAAAGAAAAGGTGGAAAGTTAAAACCATTGGATATAATATGTTCCTCACTTTGATTAACTATGTTTAGAATGTAGAAAATATTACTTTTTTATTAAATATTATACTTAAGTACCACATTAACAATTATGTACTTTTAGAGATGTTTCTTTTATTTAATTTTATTTTTTTAAAAACAATAATGCTTTATAAAATATTTTTATTTTACGATGCAACTTCCACAAAAAGTGTTTTGTTTTAAATTTTGCAATTTACTTTTAATAATAATTTAATTTATAAATATATTTTATATTGTTGTGGAGAATTCATTTATCCCAAAAATATTCTTTGGGTGTTCGTCTGGTGGGATCGCTTCGGTCCTGGTACCAGGGTATAGATTCCGTAGGTACACAGAAATCTTTCCTTCTATACGTATTTGAAAATCACCTAAAATTACCTAGTTTTTTTTTCAAATAACCATTAAACAATTAATAAACCCACAACGTTTTCGTGGCAAGGCTGGTACCGCTTTAAGATAGAAAAGAAAGCAACCAAAAGCTTAAATAGAAACAGGTATTATTTTATTACTATAATAATGGTTAAAAAAAATAATATCCCATAATTATTTTTTTTTAATAAAAAGAACTTTTAAGTTATACAAATTTTGTATAACATAATTGATTTTATTAAATTACTATTTATGTTTAAGTATTTTTTTAACAATTTTTATTTTAAAAGCTACTTGCAATTGAAACGTTAATAGATATTGTATGTGATATTTATATTTTGAGTTTTTTTCAGTTTGTTTAAGACGATCAGCAAGTTTGTCAGGGTTAATTGATTCTGGGTACGCAGAAATCTGTACTTTGAGACCCGGACAGAAGCGGTCCCATCTGGCAAGTACCTGAAGGAGTTTTTGAATAAATTGAATTATGTTTTTTTTAAATAATTTAATTGATCACATAAGTTTTAAATTACTTAGATATCTGCTAAAAGTTTACTTATTTATATGTGTAAAAATCTGTTGAATTAGAAAAAAATTAATGAGGATTTTTCTTTATATAAAATGTTAATTATGAGTACGGAAGTATAAAGGTAGTTAAATAAATATTTTTTTTTTTAATTTGCAAAATAATTTTTGTTATCTAAATAAAATAACATAAAAAAATGTTTCAATAACCAATGAAGCTAACCCCGATATTATCACAACTTTTAAAAAAATTCCTGCAAACTGCTGACCTTTCTATTTTCCTATCTAACAGACGCAATTTGCCCTTTCTTAAATCCCTTAACTACCAAGATAACCCTTATATTGGATACCGAATCCTTAAGCAAGGCTATACTATTTTTACTTTTATTTAATAAATAAATATAAAATTGGGGTAGTTCAACTAACGGCAATGCGAATTATATTTTTTTAATCCTAGTCTTGATTAGGTTAATTATTTATGTGAAAAGTATTATTCTAGTACAGAAATGCTTTTTTTTAAAAAAAACCAGTTTAACTTTTTTTAACATCTTCCAACATTTAGCTATTCTTAAAAATTTGTTATAGGCGCTGCAACCTTTGTACTAATTATTTCATAATAATTTAAAGCAAAAGTGCAAATCGCCCCTTTAAATTTAATGTAGCCTAGGTTCAGTCTTAATATTATTGCATCGACTTATTTAAGGGTAGTTCTGCTTAAAAACTTTGTAGCACTTGGGCATTGAATTATTTGGTATTAAAATTTAGCATGGTTGATACATTTATTAGGTCCTTTATGTAATTGACCAGAAATACTTTATTATATTTTTTTCTCCAGTATTCATAAATTAGGCCAATGTTAACATACTCTGCTTCTAATTTAATGGGCTAGGCCCAAAAAACAAAAAATCAAAATACAAAATGAATGACGATAGTTTATTTGCAAATCTACAACATATTTAGTTTAATTACTTATCCAAACATAATTTATTTACTAAAGAAAAACATTTGATTGGCATTTAAAAAGAAATGAATATTTTATACGACTAACTAATTAAAATAAATAATAAATATTTTTAGATTTAATAATTGTGCACTTTAACAAAATATTTCAGTAAAGTTTTTAAAATTAAAAAATATATATTTATATTAACATTTTGCGTTTTATATGTATTAATGTATAATGTGCGGCATTTTACTTTTAAATCTATCTATAACAGTTTTGTAAATAATAATATTATTTTTAAACTTGAATATGTACTTCGAACTAAATTTTTATTTAAATAAAGTTAGTTCTATCAAATTTGCTTGCCTAATTTATTTTTAATACAATTGCATTAAAAAAAAGTCCTTTTATCATTAGATATCCCAAACCTATAAAGGGTCCATTTAAAAAATTGTAAACAAATATATGCGCCCATTTTCCAAAAAAAACAGCTTCTAAATAAATAAGGGTTAAAAAATAATTATTTTTAATTTAATTTATGTTTAATTATTCTTTATAAACTATTTATAATTTGTGTTAATTATATTAATTAGAACATCAGTATTATTTTTAGTAACAAAAAAGAAAAGGTATGTTAATATATTAAACAAGTATTTCTCCGTAGTTAATGAAATTAATTTTGCACTGTGAGCTTTATTAACCTAACTACTAAACACTACTATAAATATCTTTAAAAAAACATTTTTAAAATTGTTTGGTTATTAGCTAACTTATAATGTGGCAAAGTATACTGGGGTCTTCGCCTCTTGAGGCACGCAATACCATAACTTCACCACATATGGCATATTAAACTGCAAGGCACATTGCTACATGACACTTATCTGGGGCCGCTACCATATGGGGCACTTATACTGAGAAGAACTTGGAGTCCATCAACTTTAAGAGACCTATAACACTAAGCCCCAATTTCGTAACTGTCAGCCTTCGGAGTCCTGGATTTTTGGTACGTTTACGATTGTGTACTACTTGTCTTAAACTTGTTTTTAAATCGTTTACTTGCTTTTTCAGGTTGTCTTAATGAAAATAAAATAACCCTACCTTGACTTTTATGTGTTGTTGTTGTCTTGTTTTATTTTCCAACGTATGTTAATTTTTTTTAATCCCAATGTTACTGATTTCATACTAAATACTTTTACCTACAGCTTACAATATAAAGGATTGTAGTTTTTCCCAAGATGCCCAATGTTTTTAAAAAATACACCAATTTTAACAATAGAAGAATATAAGAAAAGAAGAAATATTTAGATTTGTAAACGAAAAATAAAAAAATGGTATTTTTTTAGCAATATTCATTAGTTTTTCCTTTAATTAATAAACATGGCCATGTTGCAAAATTTTTTAATAATTCGAGTTAATAATAATTTAATAATCCATCAAATATGAGTCATTTTTATTTTTAAATACTCACCTACGCACGATATTTTACTTTATAGTTACTACCTAAATCAAAGTTATAAACTTAATTAAAAGTGAATATGTTCTTTAAAGCATTATTTCCTTAACGCCTAATTTCATTAACGAGAATATGCTATTGAATTAGTTAGTTGTACTTAGCAGGCAAATATCTTTATCTGGCCAAAGGTAAATAGAAGTTTAAGATAAAAGTTACTAAGATACACATATGGGAAATATTAGCCATGTTTCTTAGCAGTAAACAGTTTGAATGCCTCTCGTTGGTTCTCTCTAAAGTTAAATTAAAGATTTTTTAATTCTAAAGAATTTTCATAATTAGCTTTAGGATTTCCCCAGTAACCAATATAACTGTTAATTTAAATTGGGCTCCTATCTTCTTTTTATGTGCTGTAGTTAACTTTAGTTATATAACCATTTTAAATTATACCACAATATTATTTTTTTTATTTTCATTCCATAACGATATTTTTGTGCATTTTCATTCTATTTTTTCACCTTTATGTACTGATTGAATTTTTAGTTTTATTTATTTCATTTTTTCTTTGTGAATTTAACTTGGGGTCTTGTATGGATATTATTTATTTAATTCATTTTAACATACAACTGTTCTACCTTTCTTTATACTATTTCCTACATATTAGTATATATAAATACGCAAAATAGGCAATCTTTAAAATTCCTTAAAAACAGTTCCGAGCCTTATAATTCTGTGGTTAGATGCCGATTTTAAATATAACAACAAATTTCCATCACTTTCAGTTTAACAGGAAGTGGCATGAACTTTAATATTTTCAATTCGACATTGTCAATAGCTATTTCCTCAAAAACAAACAGAGATTAGTATATTACAAAATACAGGTTTTATATCAACATTGGCCTGTAAAATTAATATTTTGCAAGATATACAGGCTGTTCCATTTAAGCGGAAGTGTAAATGGTAGGCACATGGTATTATATCAAAAATTGGCATCCGATGACATAATATCTTAACCTAAAATTTAAAAGCAATGTGTTTGCATTTAAGGAAATGAAAGGCTCGGTATTGATTTTTGTTATAATACTTGTATGGAATAATACATTAAAACTATTATTTACATCAATATTACAAATATAACATTAAGTATATAAATTAACTGGTTTACTGACATATTTAAAACAAAACAAAAATTGTTTTCTTTATAATCTTAAATATAAAAACTTTATATTTTGCCTTTTTTATATATATAATTTTATAATTTATATGCCTTTTATTTTCTTAACTGCAAACATATTGTCTTTAAATTTGAGGATAAAATATTTTATCAGTAGGTGCAAACTTAAGATATAATACCATCTGCCCATTACTTTCGCTGATCGGAAGTGGCATGAGGTTATATATTTAATATAAAATATCCTGTAGATTTTTGAATTTAAATTCTAAAAGCCAGTTTTGACATAAAATCTGTATTATATCTTATTACCGATATTTGATTGTTTTTGAGAAAATGGCGATTTACAATGTCCATTTTAAAATATCAAACTTTACGCCGAATCCGGTTAAACCAGAAGTAACGGGCAGATATTGTTATATTTAAATTTGGCGTCTAACTACACAATTTATTATTTTAAAATTTTAAAGATTTATGTTTTTATTCAAGAAATAAAGTAATTTCGTCTCCGCTTTAAAATCTTTTTGATTTTAATAATACAAAAAACAGACATATTTAAAAAAAAATAAAGTCAAAGCTGTCATTGAGGACTTCCAAAGAAAAGACTTTATTTACACGACTTTATTCTTGATTTATCAAACAACCACAATAATTTTTTAAAATTTTATTAAATTACCAAAAATATGCCAAATTGTCGGGGTGAATTTTTTGTAAATTTTTATTTAAGAGTTTTTTTGATATGACTGTAATTTAAAATATATCAAAAATGTACGGGCTATTTTTAGTAAAATTTTGGTACTCAATTATTAAAATAATAATATAAACCATATATATAATATAATATATATATATATACTATATATATATAATATATATATATATATATATATATATATATATATATATATATATATATATATATATATATATATATATATATATATATATATATATATATATATATATATATATATATATATATATATATATATATACGACGTGGAGCCTGCAAAATTTCCTAGCTAAAATTTTTAGCTTAAATAATATTTAAATGGAATTAAATCAAAGAAGCACTTGCGCAAGCGTTTGTAAATTTCTTTAAATTTTGAAAGAAAATTTGATGCATATTTTTTCATTTGCAAAAAGTTAATTTGCGTAAAAAATAATATTTAGGGCAATATTAATTATTGTGTGTAGAAAGGAGCTTAGGTTTCAGCAAATAGATGGTAATACCTAACGCAATATTACCTTTCAACGTTAAAGATACATTTATGTTGCAAAATAAAAGCATAAAATAAAATTTTTAAAATTCATTAATCGCAGATTTTCCTTTTTTTTAGATTTTTATCCCAAAGGTTTTTCTGGGGCAAGATAGGTAGATGCAGCTTTAAAAATAGAAAGATAATGTCAAAATCTTTAAAATAAGCGTAGACGGAAGTATGTTTCTAAAAATTTACCAGAGATACGATTTTTTGAATTATACACCATTTTTCAATTACTGTCAATGTTTCTATTATATTAAAATATTTTTTCTTTTTATAAAAAAAATGTATTTTTATTTGAAAAAAGTTGTTTATTAAGGCCTTTTGTTAGCATAAAACAAATCTTTAATATGTACATTAAAAGCTTTTTAGTTTTTTATTTTAATACATTCATAAATGTTTTTAATTGTAAATAATCATTGTAATTATATGTATATCAATAAAAACAAATAGCTGTATGTATGGTTGAAAGTATGTCAGTATGTAGATTTGTATGTATGTATGTTTTTGTTTATTATTCGGATTGTGACCATTTTTTATTGGTTTTGTACTTTCTATGATATGGACCAATACTTTTAAGTCAGTGTAAGGCTTATTAATAAGGGCTTGGTGCGTGGTGTCAAAGGAAAATTAGCTCAATATATTGGTCAAGTTCTAGTGTATGTAAGAAAATTTTCAACAATATTTAAGTAAATATTTACAACAAAATTATTAAATATGTTCTATAGTTTCGTGCAGAATCATGTTTCAGTTTGTTTTCTACTTTTTGGACAATGGACCTCTTCGGTCCAGGTGCCGGGGTATAACGAGCTGAGACTTTTTAGCCCAATTGACCCCTATAAACTTGCAGATCCCTTGCAACAAGAAGAAAAAAACCCCAAAAAATTAAAAATATTAATCTACGTTTTAGTGGCAAGTCGGCCACCGTTGTTTTAGTTTCTTCAAGACAACGGTGGCCAACTTGCCACCGAAACGTAAATTAATATTTTTAATTTTTTGAGTTTTTTGGGAGGTTTTCTTTTTTTTGTTGCAGGCGATCTGCAAGTTTATAGGGGTCAATAGGGCTGAACAGCAGGGTCAGCTCGTTACACCCCGGGACCTGGACCGAAAAAGTCCCATTTTCCAAAAAGTAGAAAGGCGAGTATCAAAGAAAACAAACTTAAACAAAACTATTACTACTTACCACAAAAAAATGTGCTTAAAATTAAAAATAAGGTAAGATAAAGTATTTAAAAACATTACCTCGACTTTAAAACAAAAATAAACTCAAAATTATATAATAATATTTTTTAAATATACAATAAATTATCCAACAAAAATAAATCGGAAATAAGTATAAAAAAATAGAGGCTTACAATTTTCTTTTTTCGTTACGACAGAAAAATACCTTTCAAATATAAAAAAAATAAAATTAATGGTTGTTAAGTAAAATGTATTTCTACTTTATTTTGTATCCAATATTTCGTATCTATTTTGACTAAGATTCGATGACTTTGCTGGTACCGTCCTAAAAAAAAATTGTAGATCCCAATTGTTTATTATCTACTTTTAATTTCGTTTGTGTTGTGAATGAATAAAAAATATTATTGCATAATTTTAAGTTACTGGTTTATGGTGCTTCTTAAACTAGCTTGTACATCTTTATAAGGCGGACTTAAAAAGGCCAACCAATATTTGGTAATATTCTAGGAAAAAAATATTTAAATATATAAATCATTGTAGGTTTTGTTTAACACCGTTATTTTACGATATAGGATTCTAGCGCTAACCCTTTTTAATTTAAGGAAACAAAAATGCTTTTTAAAATCCATAAAGTTTAACGAACAGTGCATAAACGTACGAAAACCATGAAGAATTTCCCAAATAAAAAACTCTCGTCTTAATTGACGAATATTTAGAACCGTTAAGGAAATGGGAAGCTTCTTAGCTTTATTGTTGCGGGTTAATATTCCCAAGTTTTATGATGAAATAAAATTCTTCCTACTATTCACCAGCCCTTAAAAAGTGTAAATGTAGCATAATAAAAGTAAAATTTGGATTAGAGCCATTTTTACAATGTCGCCTCTTATTTTGTTTTTTTATTTCTAACAGCGGTGACATAAATTTTCAGTAAAGAAAAAAATATTATTTGAATAAAGCAATGCCTGAGAAGCGGCTTTTTGGCAATTAAATGTTATAAATCACTTACTTAATTTTTTCTTTTATAAGCTTTATATAATTCCTACAAAAGTTTGGTCTTTTTTTTATCCCATTTTTAAATATAAAGATGGGATAATAACAGAATTTTACATGCAAGTTTTAATATTTTATATGATTTAAGGTCAATTTGTATGCATTGATATTTTTACTTAGTTTTAAAGTTAAAAACTTCCATTCTAAGAAATTAAAAGTGAATTAGAAAACACCACTACTTTTAAATAAGAAAAAATGCATAATAGTAAGACAATTTAAATTTACACGTACAACTAAAAACAAGGATATAAAAGTTACAAATTAAATGGCGTAAAAATTGTTCATTCTACAATTTAAAATTGGTAAAAACGTGCAGTTTTCACGACCTTTACCCAAAAACTTAACGTTAAAAACAAACTGTGTTTACAATTTAAATAAACTCAGTGACCAAGTATCTTTAACGTGTTAATGCATCCCATTGTGATATAAAAATCAGTTCCTTTTAACTTCTTGTTTTCGGGGGATCGGGAATCAATAGTAATGTATAACAGTCGCCTAACTACATTAACCATGGTTTTTTAAAACAGATATTTTATTTATATAAACTCATTGTAAAATATATTTTTATATTTAGTTTTGGTGTTTAACGATTTTCCTTTACTGTGTTCAAACCATAGCATTTTTTTAGTAATGGACTTACATTAAATTTGCTTAGGTGACTTTAAGTGCATTCTTAAATATAGGATAAGCTTTAGATAACATTTCCTAGTCCATAACAAAGCTATAAAAAACAAAGGAATATAGCCCCTTAACAATAAAATGAATTAAGTTTGTGCTTAAAAGCCACGTAGGGCTGTTGGGCCTAGGGCTCTGGTACTTAAGGATCTCCATGTAAGGCTGAATAGCAAATACTTTAATGTACAATGCTGCATTGGTCTGCATAAGAACTGCCCTAAATATTATTAAAAACTGAAGCACTAAGGAGGGACTAAACGTCAATCCGAACAAAACCGTCATAGTACAATTTACCAAAATAGGAAGCTAAATTCAAAAGATTCTACGTTGAATGGCAAGAAGATTATGCTATGAAAGAAAATCAACTATCAGGGAATTCAACTTAACCAGAGGATTAAATGGTACTTATACCTAGAAAGGACTATCGCAAAAATCAAAGGCTTTATGGCCATACCGTAGGCAATTTGGAAAAACATGGGGACTTTAAACCAATATGATCTACTAGTCCTGTGTGATTTTCGTAAAACCGATGATCACCTATGCATCCCTGGTGCGGTGACAAAAACAGGGAAAGTAAGGACACAGGGAAAGCTTCATAATCTACAAATGCTTGCGTGTCTAGGAATTACAGAGGCAATAAGAACTACTTCAATCGCCGCCATGAAGGCAATGCTGCGGAAAACCTGACTGGTCACCTCAGTATATTAAAAAATATTTGAACTAAGGCTTTGAGCAAACCTATAATCACAATTTTGGTGGTGCGCAATTTTTCGACGCTATTTTAAAGTGTTAACGCACTGACGTCAAACTGTAAGAGAAAAGTGATTAAACTGGAACGTGTCTCGCTGATCTGGTATACGAAAGCATTCAAAATGAAAGAAGGAGTTAAGGCAAGAGTATGCGCATTCAAATGTAGACTAAAAAATAATTCTTAGGATTGTGCAACAAAATTATGTTAAACGCATTTTCATTTAATAAAAAAAAATATTAACAGGGTAAACGACTAATAACAGAACTATGTCTAATGGTTTAAATCGGCATAAACCGCCTTGTGCGTCTTTAGCCTTATTTATAGGTTTTTGGATTGTTAATTTATTTTTCTTAAATACCGTTCTACAAAACAAATATATTATCGAAACTAAGCAGAACAACATGCCATTTATCAAGAAGTAAATTTAAACTGATTTGGCAACTAGCAATATTCCATACAATTTTCCAAGCAGATATCCACGCAATCGGTAGCTGTGTAAGCGATTGTGCGAAGAAATTTCTACGGGGAGCAAATTTATACATCCTTTCAGATAGTCGAATCGTATAAAAAGCTTTAGCAGACTCAAGGCTTACCTGAGAATTCCGACAATCTCTTAACCAACTCGCTAAAAACAGAATTACTCTAATGTGGATGCCAGGACATGAAGTGGATGCTCCATTTGATAGACCCAAACCTTTCTGCGGCACAACTAGAGATCACCTATTAAAAAAACTCATACAATGCAAAAGAAGGCAAAAATAGACTTTCTGAAATAACGTCCCAGGCCAAAGACGACAAAAGGTTAAAATATCTATAAGAGAAATTTACATTGACAATTTTGTAAAAATTTTGGATGTTGAGAGAATCAACTAATAAGTGTCTTCTCGGTAACACAGTGAACAGAGTCTCTGCTCACCACGCCGGCGACCCGGGTTTAATCCCCACAAAGACATATTTATGTAGAAGTTATTTAAAATAACATCCGTGGTGGCACTACCGCGTTTTCTAAAATGTGCTGTAAAATACCAGATTTGCATGTTTCAGTGTTTAAACAACGTTGACGGAACTGGGGAAAATGGGTTAAACATCATCTTTCTAGGTCGAAGTGGGAGTAGTGCTATAAATTAGGTCGAGGGAACCCATTTACTACAATAAAATAAAATATAATTATTTTTTGCTTTAAATTAAACAAAAAAAGATATGAACCGTCATTAAACTGGGAACTTTATAAAAAAAAAAAGAAACCAACATTTTTTAACTGAATTTTTAAAAATGTCATTTCAAAAAATTTTTTTTTTTGTTTGCAATTTTATGGCTGTATACCAAGTTTTAATTAATTAGGGAAAAAAAAAATTTGTTTGCCATTTTTTACTGATAATGTTTATTTAAAAACAAAACTAAACGTCATCAATATAAATTTACAAAAATAAATACATTTTTTTTTTTAAAAAGTCTTAGAAAATAAATTGTACTTTTAAAATTTGTCGTTAATAGAGATCCGAGTTTTTTAAGTGATCAAAAAATGCTTAAAACCACCAGACCGCGCCGAATCAATTTTTTACACATTTTTGTTTTTTCCCCTGGATTCTTTTGATTTAACTAAAATTTTAATTTTTGTTTCCGTAGATTATTATGCAACAAAAAATTTTGTTAAACGCATTCTTATATTGTAAAAAAAAAATATTTACAGGGAAAAACTGTAAGGAGCTAACCAACTGGTAACAGGACGATGTCTGATTTCCCAAAACGGCATAAACCCTTCGTGATCTTTAGCCTTATGCATAGGTTTTTTTTTGGTAATTTATTTTTATACCGTTCTACAAAACAAATAAACTATAAAAACTAAGCAGAACAACATGT
>JAHBCN010023155.1:0-12773 GCA_019359885.1 Listronotus oregonensis | reverse complement strand
GTTTTAAATCTTAAGTAATACTTTGACAAGTTTTAAATACAGGGGTTTATCCAAACAATCAAAACCGCAATTTAATCTGTAAAGGGCCCCACAGACTATCGTTCTTTTTATCCTTCTTAATCGCCGATTAATACTGCTTAGTCGGACGACTAAAACTTTTATTTCCCCACAATAAATTTAATTTTAAACCGTCTTAATCCCCGAAAGCTGCAGTCGTACACCAAAAAACATAAATGAAGCGTGTTTATTTGTTACAAGAATGACGATTAAAGACATTCTGCACCACACACTTTTTTTTTAAATAAAGACGGACGAATCGACGATTAAGATTTCAAGAGCTGCCAGAATTTTTCACTGACGATGTTATGTTCGGTTTTCGGCCACAAACTGGTAATGTTAATCGACGCTTTTGATCGCCATGATTAAAACTACTTAAAAAGAACGAGGTCTGTGGGGGCCTTAAAACTTTTATTTCCCTACACTTAAATTAATTTTAAACCGTCCTAATCTAAAAAAGCACTTAATTTAATTTTAAACCACCTTAATCGCCGAAATCTGCCGTCGTACACCAAAAAACATAAATGAAGCGTGTTTATTTGTTACAAGAATGACGATTAAAGACGTTCTGCGCCACACACTTCGTTTTTAAATAAAGACGGACGAGTCGACGATTAAGATTTCAAGCTCTGCCAGAAATTTTCACCGACGGTGTTCGGTTCGGTTTTCGTCACGATTAATAAAACACAAACTTCCAAGAAAATTTTTGAAAATTTAAATAAAAAGTAGTGGAAAAATTATATACATACATTACTTTAGAGTAAAGTGTATTTCCTTACATGGATTTTAAGCGGAGGGCAGCTTCGCGTCGTGCATCAAATTATCCGCGGCAGTTTTCTCCCCGTTATGTTAATTAGTATCAGTGACGGTAGTTTGTGAGCATTACAAAAGGTAAATCAACTTATCAAAATAATATAAAATATTACCTGAATAACGTTTATTAGTTTACAATAGTAAAAACTATTACTTTTATTACTTTCATTTATAAATTGGTATACAACGTTTTGGTTAGTATGTATCTCCAACCGTTTTCAAGTGACTACTGTTAAAGCAACGACTTATATACTATTTATAGCAATGGCAATACTTGGCTTGCTAAAATCTGGTTGTTTAGAATTATTACCGTTTCTTTAAATTTTCTTTTCTTCAAGTGGATTTCTTTACGAATAATTTTTGCTTTCGATCATTATATGCGGTGTTGACCATGCATGTTCGGCAATCCCCGACCTCGACATTTCGCTTTGTTTGTTATGTTTTTTAGGTTATTTAACTCCAATTTTGATTATTAGAGAACACAAAAAACAAACATTGAGTGTATTTATAATCATGCCATTCAAATTCTGTCAAGTTAGGGCAAGTTTTTAATTGCATCGATGGATCCAGCGCATTAAGCGCTGATTCATCAAACCGTTTTTAAACTACCGCTAGAGACTCCGATGGATTCCATTAAAGCGTTATTATAAATTACTTGAGCAAAAAAATATAAATAAATACAGAGTTACAGAGAAACACAACAATCAGCTAAGCATTGACAGTTGCAGAACAAATAGCGAGCTTTTTTAAACATTTCTTTTTTTAATTTGTTCCATCAGAACTTCTCAGGACGTCATTTGACGTTCAGCGCATAAATTCAGCGTACTTTTTACTTATGGAATAAAGAACTTGCCCTTAGTTAGTGTAGGAGGAATCGGCGCTTGAGTATTCCACCTCATTTTTTTTATACTATCCTCTTTATATTGCCCTACTGATGATATAAATCAATAACACCTACACTACAAGGACAAAGTGATGCGGTGTGACGTCATCACCGAAGGCCGACCAACATTGATGCTGCTACTGCATTGCATAAATATTTATATTTTTTAAATCAATTGATTGCAGTATTGGCGATTAACATAATGCAAAAAAAAATTAAATAAATAAGAAAAGTAATGACAAAAACAAATAATAATAATTAAAAGAGTAGTTAACTGGAAAATATGTCTCTAGACACTATATTTTAATTATTAAGTGATGCGTATTTTTATATTCTTAGATAGAAAAATGTCATAATGTCGATAAACATCATAAGTAATAATATCATACAATCATTATTGATTTTTTTGATAAGTATAAATTACCTAAAAAATAATTTCGAATAAGTATTGAGTTTTCGTTTATTCCCTTTACCTAATCGATCATTTTTTTTCCACAGTAATTTTTAATTAATGTGTTAATACAACTCAATAAAATATCAATAATGGTTTTTACGGAGTGTGTATTGCAGCCTTCAAAATATATTAGATGTTCCTGTTTAACGAGAAATTTAAAAATTAATAAAGATAAAAATGATTTTTGGGAAAAAACATTTAGAAATTCATTTTCAAAGTCATTTAGTACCACTATTTGGACAACTGGATCCCGAGGATAATGAAGACCACCCCGATTTAAATGATTTATCAGGTTAAAGTTGTCTTCAACAATAAGTTCTTCATTGTATATTAAAGAATTTTTGCAGTAATTACATTTAAATTTTTTTAAAGCTATATGACTGCAATAACCCGCTAAATAAGTAATTACAGACATTTGGCTTTTAAATCGTCTATATCGGTGTCTTCAATGATAATATTGCTTAAATATTTCATCTATTTTATTAGAATAACCCTCAACAATGCCTTCATTATGATCAGGAAATTCGTGGGGTGATTCATAAAATTTGAAAATGTTTAAAGTTCCAAAATTGGAAGATTTTAATGTTAATATTGACTGAATTCTAAGTCTTTTTCAGATTCATAAAGTTGCCTTATCGAGATATGATAATGCCCCCAGCCAATTGTCTGTATTTTCCAAAACGATTTTCTAAAGGATCGGTTTGAAGTTTTTCCCAAAAGCACATAGTTTAAATTTAGTTCGTCAAAACAATATTTAATAACTTCGCACATTCCATAAACAGTATGAGTTAAGGCAGTGTGAGTCTGCCTTGTTAGTTTGTTAGTAAATTTTGCAGATTGCCAAGTGTCCAAATATACTTTTGGATCATTTAATTTATCTTTTAATATAGGTTCCTGAAAGGGATCACGCAAACGCTTTCCTTTTAGTGGTGTTTTTACATTTACAATACTCCACCAATTTATTATAATTTTTAAAAAATCTGCAGTATCTTGTGAATGGTTAATATCTTTTCCATAGTTTTGTAAGCCCTCAACAACAAATGGATTAAAAATTTTTAATGCTAATTTAACATTTTGTCGTTCTAAACTGGATGGGTAAAGAGCTTTTAAATTTAAGGGATAGCCGAATTTTAATAATTTACCGTGTTCTAAATCGTGCAATTTTTTTAATGAGGAAAACGATGCGCATTTCTGACCGTCGGAGCCGGTAAAAAAGTCAGGATAGGTGAATGCCTGATTCGGTTTTGAATTAAGCCAGTTGGTGTAAATACATTTTAAGAGGTGGACAGAATCAAACAAATAAAACAAAGGTCTTTCTGGATTAACAGGATGTTGATATACAATGCTGAGTTCTTTTTTTAGTGAAAAATTAGACATAGCTTTCCCATTTATTGAATTATTATCGCTAAGTACACAAAACACTTTATAACCAATATCCTCTAAACGAATTATAATAGTTTTGATAAAATTGAAAAGTAATTCGTGATTAATTTTAGATATAGGAGCGATATGAACAACTTCTTTTAAAATTTGAAGAAATACTAGTAACCAAAAAGGTATACGCAGATGTTGCTAACGAATCACTATTATTTATTGGAGCTCCTACCACATTACCACCTTTATAATCTAAATATGGATCAATGTGAATTTCATCCATAAGTAAACTAACATATTTGTCTTGATCTTTTAAATATTTAAAGATGTTTTGTGCATATGTTAAAAAGCTTTTTCTCATCGATATGAGGATCAGTTAAAAAATTATTACAGACTCCTTTAATTTTTTGGGGGGTGGGGCAAAATTATAGGTCCATGATTTCGTAAATATCTATATGCATGAGGACTAATTGTATATAAAATTGAACAGAAAACCATAGGGGTAGTAGAATATCTATACCGTTCTTTTGGTAATGTTCGCAATTTTAGCTGATCAGAAATAAAGTCAATTCCTTGTGATAAATTTTCATCCCCTATTTTTAGTTTTTGAGGATATTGGAAATAAAATTTAAAACACGATTAAGCTTTGACATATTTTCTGTATTATTTGCTTGATTATCAAGATTGTGATCAAGATTATCATAATCGGGATTGGAATTATCATGTTTGATATCATCGTTACTGTCTAACGAAAGTGTAATCATCGAGTTGTCAATTGTATCGAGTAAATTTCTTATTTCTTCCAAATTATTTTGACAAGAAAGGTGTTTTAGCATTATTTATTTGAATACTCAAAAATTGTCCATATAAATATGTATTTCTCAAATTCTTACAATTACAACAGCCCAAGTAATTGAAGGTCCTGGGGTTTTTGTTCTACTTTAAATATGGTTAAGCCATTCTGATCAGTTACTGTAAACCACCCCTTACCCAAATTAAAAGCCTGAAATAATTGCTCGAGTTGCTCGAAAGTTTCATAAACCGTAAATTTTTTATGCGCTAAATATTCTTGTTTACTTTCTTCTATTGCCTGTTGAAAACGAATTTCATCCAATTCTTTAAGTTTTTCATCTTTGCTTTTTCGATGTGAAATGTTTTTCGACAAGTATTTTGGACAATTGGGAAATTTACTAGGTACGCTTGTTTGTTTTAATCGTGGCAAAGTTAAACTAACTGAAACGATCTCACCCGTTTTCGTATCCTGTTGGGAAATTTTGTAAATAAAATCGCCTTCCTCAAAATGGCACTCACACACTCGGCTATTGTTTTTTGGAATAAAATTTTCTCGAGGAATACTTTAACCACTTTCTGCGAAGATTCTCGTCTCTGGAAAGCGAAACACTCGCGCTTTTTTTCCACTCACATAGTTTCCTTTACATCCAGGAACACAACACTTATTAGGCATTTTAAACACAACACTGTCGTCACTTATTATAGTACAAGAAAAGCACACCTTAAATAAACAGTTCAAATTCAACGACCGATTTTATTGAGAGCGTTATTGACCCAAAGAAAGTAAACACGAAGCAAATCAAACCGCTCCATATTGAAACAGGCGATTTCTAACAGGGTTGCCAAATAACACCTATACCAGCAACATTGGATAGTACAGCCAGTAATGTGTTCGACTGAAAGACAAAAACTTTACTCTCAATCTGGCAATGTCGCTTTAAATACGTCACCGATTCCGGGATTTCGAAGGCTGGCGACCGGGCGGATGTTTTATGGGACGGGGTCGTAATAAGTTAGGTTAAAATCGCAGGCCTCCAGAGCATGACGTCAGATCGGTTTTAAGTTAAGCGCTTTGTCCTTTTATTGTAGGTGTTATTGTATAAATACATGTTGCCATGGGGCAACCTGATGCCATATTGTTTAAACCGAAATCGTTTAAACAAATGCAAAGAAAATAACAATTCCTGGGAAAAAGCAAAAAATTGCTAAACTTTTAAAACATTTTTATTTTTAGCACAAATCACCATATTCTACCTGATATTCTATGGAGTTCTGGCACTTCTTGTTTCAATCTACATGTATTTGTTTCTTTTGACAATTAATAAAGACAGTCCTAAATTGCAATTGGATAAATCAATTATAGGAACAAATCCGGGACTAGGTTTTAGGCCGATAATACCAAACACCAGCGACAGTACACTAATATGGTATCAAGAATCAAATAAAACTTCTTATCAGCCCTGGGTAGATAATTTGATGCAATTTTTGGATGGTAAGTATCATATCTTATCTTGGTCTGCGTGCATTTATCCATTTTTTCTTTTTTTAATTTTCAAGTAGCAGTTGAAAAATAATTTAAATTTATAAGGGTTAATACAGGGGATTCCTGATCGATTTTAAGTCGAAAAGTTCTATAAGTGGGGCCCAAAATGTTAGTTATAAGATACGGGGTTGTTTTAATTTTGTTTCGTTTTTTCCAATTTTCTTTAAAAACCGCGAAAAATTTGGGACTGGGGTTTTTGAAAAATTTAAATTCGTCCACGCTTTTTGATGTTGCAAGAGGGCGAGTAGGCCTTCACTTGTTTTTTGAGTCAACAAACTTTATTGACCTGTTTATTAAAAAAAGTTATTAAACCACTGCAAAAAAAAGTATACTTTTTTAAGGGACAAAATTCTAGATAAACACACTTTTAAAGGATCCCACATTTTTTCGAATTTTGGCCAATTTTTAAACTTTGCATTGTGATAATTTTAACACGATGATCAAAGGTTTTCAGGGCAAAAACCGAAAAGCCTCCAACCCCCTTACCCTCGGTCCCCAATTCCCCAGTGACATTTGAGGGTGATTTTGGAAATTTTGGGGTTTTGGGTGCCCAAAAAACACCGTGAGAATACCACTTGGGTTGAAAAAATTGGCCAAAAATAAAAAAAATTAAAATTTTAAAGGGGTTTTATCTCGGGGCATTAGACCAAAAAAAATATAATTGATCAATGATTTTGTATTATTTTTAATAAACAGTCTAAACTTTAAAAAAGTTACGACATCTAAAACAATGAGAAAACCTAGCTGGCCTCGGCAAAAAGCGTGGACGAAAAATTTTGTCAAAAAAAAAATTTTTCCGCTTTTTTAAAAATAATTAAGAAAAAACGAAAAAAATTTAAAAATTTTTTAAAATTATCTTAATAACTAAGCTTTTTAAACCAGTTTAATTTTTTTCGACTAAAATTATCCTTCAAATTATGACATACCAAAACACCCCTGTATTTAAATCAAGCATAATTTAAGGAAAATTTGACCACTGCGAGCTACTATGTTTTTTAATTTTAAAATGTATTACGTATTTTTAGCTTATTATTCTCCAAGAAAATTTGCCAAAGGTACAGGTAAAGTAAAATCCTGTTCAAACACAAATTATCCGCTCAAAGATGAAGTGTGTGATGTAGATGTTAAAGATTGGGGTCCGTGTAGCAGAGAATATTCTTTTAATTATGATGGGTAAAGTATAAGAATCTTCAATATTAAGTCTTAAATTGCGGGAATTCAGTTGTTAACAACAAACCCTGAGACCTTTGGCTTTGGGGCAGGGGCGCTTCTATTAGTTTTCTTCAATGCATTGACTTCCTCTTTAACATAGGGCGATAATACAACAATAACAAGATATCAATGACACTAAAATATGGAACTTACTTTGTCTTTATGTTGTTCTTGTTATTAAAACACAACGTTTCGGTTATTGATGTATCTTCAACCGTTTTCAAGTGATAAATAAAAAACTACTGTAGCCGCTCTGCTTACTAACCACAACTAACCACATTAACCACAATAACCACAACTAACCCCTAGTAATATTAGTTATTTCAACTTGCAGGAATTCCTTATTGTTACATAAGATCACTGCGTTATATACAGGGTGTCCCAGAATATGTGGGCAATCTCTCGGAATCTAATAGAAAACCTTAAAATATTATGACAAGTTCCCATAAACTTTTTTCCCCTGAGCCTCCCCTATGGAGATACAGGTCAATAACGGAGGCCCCGGAAAATCGTTTTTGTTTAAATAACTTTTAAAATACTAGGCGTAATTTAATATTTTTAATATGATGGTTACTAGATAAGTCTTCTTAAAATGAACCCATTAAATCATATTTGGCTTATTTAGTTTGCCAGGGACGGACTAGCTCTGACACAATAATAGCAATTTTTTAATCACCCTGTATGATAAAGGCTCAACAATATTATTTTTAGATAGCTTCAACCTTAAACTAAAAAAAGGTTCTCTTGATTGACATCGATAAAATCAACTGTTTACGAGAAATAAAATATCATGGTTGGTAATTTTTTTTTACATTATACAGGGTGTTTTCTAATTGTACGTTAATATTAGGAAATCGGTTAAAGAAAACTCATATGAATGTAAGTCCTAAACGTCTAAGAGTACAGTGTAAAATTTTTCAAATTAAATAATTTATTATTAAAACCTGTAATACCACTTTTAGATATTTTAATGAAATTTGACATATAAGTTCCTCTATGTATCAAAAGCCTTTTTTAGTGTACCACATTTTTTTTTTTTTCCAACCAGTGGAAAAATGTAAAAAAAATGCTTCTTGATACATAACATGTTTTGCCAAAATCATTAAAATATAAATGTATTAAAATTTTTAAAAATAAATGATTTATTTTTGAAAAAATTCACCACCCTGTATCTGGTTAAGATGTTTGGACATACATATGAAGTTTTCTTCTTAAAAACCCAAAATTGATTTCCCCTAATTTAACCCCTAAAATTTAAAAAAAACCCTGTAAATTTTTTTAAAAAAATTTCCAAAAAATTTTTTATTTCTCGAAAAATTTTGGGGTTTTATCGAGGAATCAAATCCTTTTTTTTTTTAAGGTTAAAAACATTCAAAAATAATATTGTTAAATTTTTCATAAAAGGGGTTTAAAAAAAATTTCTATTATTGTGTCAGGGTATCCGTAAAAAAATAAACCAAAAATATTAAGTTCGAAACTTATCTAGAACCATCATATTAAAAAAATAAATTTAAAAATTTCATTTTTTTAAAAGGGTTTTTAAACAAAACATTTTTTAAGGGGCGTCCTTATGTACTTATTTGGGGATTCATAGGAAAAAAATTTTATTGGGAACTTGTCATAAATTTTTAGGTTTCTATGAAATTGAGGGATTCCCAATATTTGGGACACCCTTTTATAGGTAGACCCCTTATTTCGTTTAGTAAGAGTGACTAGAATTATGGTATAAATAATATTTTTAAGGAAACCTAACAATAAGAAAATGTTATCTTTACACACAACTGAGTCCAAAAACTGCCCAGGGAAAGAATACGTTGGTCTAAAAACTGTTCTAAAAACTTTCTTAATTTTTAAACATTCTCAGTGTAATTTAAATAACTTAATTGGTTTTATTTGTTGCTCTTAAAGAAAATATTTTTCCAATACCTTCAAATACAATAACACCGATAAATTAGTGCTACAAGAATTCCCTCACTACTGACCAAATGTGTTAAACCATCAACATTTTGGATTTCCAAAGTCATCCTGAAATAGTATAATAGCTATTTATGTAACTAGTACATAAATTAGGTCTTTATTGAATGAATATTTTTATGGCCGAGCGAGCTTGAGAGCAACGGTGCACACTAATTCGCTCCCGCAGACAGGTACCCATTCCATTTGCTACCTAACGCTCCCGGGTATATGCTAGTTTCGCCCCGCCACAAAGAAACTCAAGAATGATAATAGGCATCTAAATAAAACCTTATATAAGGGTGTTACTTTGGTATGTCATAAAACTTCCGGACGGAAAAGTTATAAAAGTGGGCCTTTTAGTTAAAATTTTTTTTTTTGCTTTCGTTTTTTTACTTTAACCAAATGACCTAACACAAAATTTGGGATTGGGGTTTTCTGGGCGAAATTTAAATTGTCCCGCTTTTGATGTTGCAGGAGGGCGCCAGTGGTACTCATTTTTTAATGTCGTAACTTTTTTAAACTTGAAACCTGTTTATTAAAGAATAAGTTACTATAAATCCATCTGCATCAAAAAAGTATACTTTATTTAAGTCTCTGGAGAGGGTTTCCGATAAACCTTAAACCCCAATTTTTTTTGGAAAAAATTTTTCCAATTGCTTTCAAACTTTGCAAGTGATAATTCTTAACACGATGATCAAAGGCTTTCCCAAAAAAGCCGAAAAGCCCCAACCCCTAAAATCACCCTAAAAGTCCCCAACCCCAGTGACTTTTGAGGGTGATTTTGGGGTTGGACCTTTTTTTTCTTTTGATCACCGTTTTAGAACTACCCGCAAAGTTTGAAATGGCAATGGCCAAAATTCTTTTCCAAAAAAATTGTGGGATCCTTTAAAGTTGTTTATCTGAGAACCCCTTTATAGTAACTTATTTTTTAAAACAGGTCAATATTCTGCTTAAAAAAACGACATCTAAAACAAGTGAGGGGCCCTCCCTGGCGCCCTCTAGTAGCAACATCAAAAGCGTGGACGAACTTAAATTTATCGCCTCAGAAAACCCCCCAGGTCCCAAATTTTGTACCGCTAGGTCATTTGGTTAAAGAATAATTAGGAAAGACGAAAGCAAAATTAAAACTTTAAACCCTGTATCTTAATAACTAAGCTTTTATGGGCCCACGTTATAGACTTTTTCGACTTAAAATCGATCCAGGAATGCCTCCTTCAAATTATGACGCATTAAGTAACACCCTTATAATACGATTTTTTTATTTTGGCATAAACCTATAAGAAATACATTTTACATGAAACGCGGTCATGGTTAGTTCTGGTTAGCAAAGCGGCTTTTTATTTTTCCCCAATTATATATCAGACGTAAAAATGCGGTAGAAAAGATCCATGATTTGCTTTTTACATTAAATGCATTATTTAGAAAACCGCCGAGTCCAGGTATAAATTACTTCTAAGAATTTTTAACCCGGAGCGAACTCGCCCCGACCTTTTTATTCAAATGAGTGATATTCTGACCATCGGAGCGAACTAGTATACACCCGAGAGCAAGACTATAAAATGATGAGTTTTAAAGCCTGTTTACTATATTTATTAAATACATAATTTTATGTACAATTGCGATTGAATTATATGCATTTAAAATTAAAAAAAAAAGAGATTAAAATTTGAGTATACCTGTATAGGGTTTTACCTCGAGAGGTGATTAAGCAGTTGTCACAGCAGTTGCTGTGAGATGTGGAAGTTAATTTTTAAAACATGAAAAAATTGGTTGACATCGAAAATTTCTAAAAATACCTAAAATCATTTTAAAAAAGAATCCAGAACGAAAATAGTATTGAAAACCAAAATGGAAAACTTTATTGGTCAATCGTACATAATAAATTATTTTGGTTAATAAAGGCTTGTATTTTTCTCGAGTTTGTAATTAATTGTGTTATTACAGAAAATCACCTTGTATATTCCTGAAGCTCAACAGAATTTATGGCTGGACGCCGGGTTGCTACTTGGATAATACAGAGCTTCCACCGGAAATGCCAATAGAGCTTAAACATCATATTACTAGTATTAATAATACAATCGATGTGAGTACCACAACAGTAAAAGTATACTACTGTGATCAAAAATTATAAAATGAAAAATCTTTATTTATTCTTCCAAATCTATTTCGTCCGTAAAATAGTCTTGTGCCAACGTTTCTTCAGGTATGGCCTTCAATGCACGTAGCGATTCACGTTGAATCTCTTCAATCGACTCAAAACGGTGTCCTCGACGTGGTCTTTTGAGTTTGGGGAACAGCCAGAAGTCACACGAAGCTAAATCAGGCGAATACGGCGGCTGAGCAACGATATGGGTAGAATTTTTGGCCAAAAAGTTTTGAATAACCAATGCAGTGTGAGATGGTGCATTATCGTGATGCAAAAACCAAGAGTTGTCTCGCCACAATTCGGCCGTTTCTTGCGATACCACGATAATCGGAGAAAACAGTCAACATTACCTTGATTTTTGAACGACTTTGCATTGATTTTCGTGGCCGTCGTTTACCTTTTGCACTTTATTTACTCGGTTGGTCGGTTGTTTCCGGGTCGTATGCATAGATCCCGTCTCATCACCAGTAATAATGCGTTTTATAACGTCCTGATAGTTGGTAAGTATCTCTGTACAGACTTCTCTGCTTTTTTCTTTTTTCATGAAATTAAGAAATTTAGGCACCAAACGTAATTTCACTTTTCTGAGACACAAATGATCCTTCAAAATCGCTTGAATCGATCTATATAATATATTTACTATATCCAGAAGGTCTCTCATAGTTAATCGTTGATTTTTAAGCACTAAATGTTTCACTTTCTTAATGTTCTAAATGGTCGTCCAGAGCGTTCTAAATCAGCAACATGTTCCCGGCCCTCTTTGAAGTCCGTATACCACTTATACACATTTTTTGAGACATGGTATTATCGCCGAATGCCTTTTGTAGCATTTTAAATGTTTCGGCACTAAAAATTTTATTCCGATTTAATTTACTTAGATTTAATCGCACTTCTTTGCTCAACAAAATCAGACATTGTAAAAATAGCCAAACCAACTTTTCTTTGTTCACAAAACCAAGCGTAAACTAAATACTAATGATGTTAAGGACGTCAAATATTTACCAGATATTACTAACAGTAGTACGAACTTAAAAATAAAATAAGTTGCCCAAATCGGCATGCGCGAGAAGTTTAAATAAAATATTCACCTTAGTTTTTGATCACAGTAGTATCAACAAAGTTTTCAGAGATTTTTTTGGTTCTTAAATTTTAATAATAAACCACCAGTACTATCTTTTGGTGGAATATCCAATATTTCTAATATCCTTAAATGTTTCGTTTTAGAGAAAAAATGTATGGGTATCATGTGACGGAGAATCACAGCTCGATAAACAAAATGTAGGACGTATAACTTACTATCCCAAGGATGTTCAGGGATTCCCGGGATATTATTTTCCCTATTTAAATAGAGAAGGATATTTAAGTCCGTTGGTTGCTGTAAGATTTGAAAATCCAGTTCGTAAGTAAACTAAGTATTTTATTAAAATATTCAGGGGGTTGCTTTTTAAGCTTTATTAAGCAAGTTTGGAAATTCTTTATCGGCATTTTTTTTCACTTGCGAACGAACAAAAACACCAGCTTTAACCTTTGCTTCTGACAACTT
>JAHBCN010023154.1:0-12842 GCA_019359885.1 Listronotus oregonensis | reverse complement strand
GAGAATGCGGATACGTTGAAGCAATAGTGAATTGATGATAAACTATTACACGCTTGTTACGCAATTTACCTTATTAGTACTGTATTCTGTGTAGTTGATAATTATTGTAAAATAAATAATTTTGTTATTTGTAAATTATTTTAATGCATCATCAATGCAACGTAAAGGTTAAGGGACGTAAAGGTTATCAAATGTTTAATGAATAAAGAGATAATTGATTAAAGTTTTTGATATTTAAAAAAAAAATTACTTTACTGTTGGGCAAAATTTATATTTTCGGACAAACCTCGTATACGACTGAAACAAATTGATATCTGATGGTTGTGTTTTAGATTTTAGAACATTCAGAACTTTTTATGAAGGGTATTTTTTTCCAAATGAAACCAACTTTAAAAAATGTTAAAAATAACAAAACTTGATGTTCATCATAGATAGGTGCATTTAGATATCTGAACGTACTTTTCAACTCTTATCAACTTTTCTTTATAACAATTTTCGATATTGTCAAAAATAAAGGTACTTTATTCTTCAGCAAAATTAATATTTTCTGTTATACCTCGTATACGACTGAAACAAATTAATATCTTATGGTTACATTTTGGGTTTTGGACCATGCAGAACTTTTTATGAGGAATAACTTTTTTTTTATAAAATTAATAATAAAAAAGTTTCCCATATGGTGCGAACTTAAGTGGACAGACTGTATATGTCGTACAAGCATACACCATTGTAAAAGTATTGTAATCGCAATTTATTTGAATTAAATTACAATAATGTCCTTAATTTTTACGGGTTTTTGTAAGTAAAGTTTAATTACACTTGAAATGGGGTTTTTGTCTTTTTTGATTGCATTGTATTTTTAGTAATAACCTGTAACCTTTTTATTTAATTTTTTTAAATCTGAAAAACCTTATCTTAAGCAATTTTTAGTGCAGTGTCAGCTATAAAATTATTTTGTAAAATAACATTTAGGCTAATGTCTATCACTTTGAATAAGGCACAAAATCAAAGAGCAATTTTTTGATTGATTGGTTTTTTGAGTGACTGAATATTTAAAATTCTTGGTACTTTTAAATTTCCTGCAAACAAATTTTTCATTATTTTAAAATTTCAAATTATTTCGAAAACATGGATTTCTAACACAACCTTTTTTTTAGAGAATAAAATTTTCATTGCACTGTTACCGATATTAATAACATCTTTAATTTTTTTTTTACCCTGATACAGGGTGATTAAGAAATTGGAAACATTTTTTTCCATTAATATATATTCTAATAATGTTTTCCGCTTTTAACACTTGTCACCTGACTACTGTTCTAGCGGCAAATTTAAAAAAAGTAATAAAAAAATCAAAAAAAGGGGAAGGAAATTAAATAGGGGGAAAAATCCAAAAAAAAATAAAATTGCTGTGTGCTGGGTGTCGAACTAAGATTTTCTGGTGTATTTTTTTTTTGCTGAACATTAATTTAAAGTCAAAATTGGTGGTTAAACAGCAAAAATTTTTAAAAAAACCCAAAAAAACCCACACGGTACATTTACCGGAAAAAACCCGCTACCACATAATGTTTGACTACGACTATATAAACTATAGGAGATACAAAAAATTCTAAAAAAAAAAATAATGTTTTTGAATTTTCTAAGGGGGTTAAAAATTCGATGCATCAGCATTTATCTCGGGAAATATAAGAGATAGAGAGTTAATAAGAAAAAGGTTCCCCATTTCTTCCGGAAACAGAAAAGAAAAACCCAATTTTTTTTTTTTTTACCTTTAACGAGTATTTTAAAACCAAGAGCACTTTTTGATGGCAATTTTTTTTGCTCTTAAAAAATTATTTTTTGATAAAAAATTTGTTTTTAAAAACCCAAATTATTTTTTTAAATAGGACTGGAATTTTTTTTTTGAATAGTTTTTTACCCAAAAAATTTAAGATGTATCACAGTTTTTAAAATGTTTGCTATGGGGTTATTTGAATTTAAATACACTTTGTTTCATATTTCAAAATCAAAGCCTACTCTTAATTTTTAAAAACTTAAATAACTCCTATACCAAACATTTTAGTTACAACTGTGTTACATCTTTAAATTTTTTGGAGATAAAAGCTATTCAAAATAAATAAAAATCCAGGTCCTTTTTAAAAAAAATTTAGTGGATTTGGGTATCTAAAAATGAAACGTTGTATGGAAAAAAATAGGATAATTTTCTTAAGGCATAAAAAATTTCTTGGAATACTTTTTTTCAAAATACTCAGTAATAAAGTCGTAAAAAAAAAAAACAAAACTAATTTTTTTCTTTTTTTTTTGGTTTCCCCGGAATAATCGGTTTTTAAATTTCTTTTAAAAAAAATTTGAGCAAAAAAATGCCAACTTTGATTAAGGAAAACAACTTTTATCTCTAATATTTCCGAGATATCATGCTAATGCATCAAATTTTTAAACCCCCTTAAAAAGTTATATAAACAATTTTAAAATAAAAAAAAAGGAGACATAAAAAAAATGTAATTTTGTTAAAAAAAAAATTAGCCCCAAATGAAAAATAAAATATATTTAATTATTATTGTAATTTTTTTTCAATAAAAAACTTTTTATTTTATTTATTTGAATTCCAAATTGCCTAAAAATTTGCAAAAAAAAATCCAAAAATAAAAAAAATCTTGAAAATTCGGTCCTTTGATTATAACCCGAAAAATATTGCATTTGGACAAAAAAGTTATATAACCTAAATTAAAGTTCTTTAAAAAATAAATAATTTATGTCCTGTAAAGTTTCATTCAAAATATTAAAAATATTAAAATTTGCTTTAGATTGTAACACTCTGCAGGTAGGTAATATAAGCAGGTGCAAATGAGCGATAATTTCCTTAGAAAAACACGGAAAAAACAGACAAGATGTCTATGAGGTATTCTGAATCAAGATATGTTCAATGTATGTAGTGATATAGTATCAAAAAATGATAATAGAGTTATATCAGTTTATCCACTGGGGTTGATAATATGCAAAATCTCTGTATCTTTTAGATATACGGCACAATAAAAAAAAAAAACTCTGGGAAATATAAGATATTCTTTATCTGTTACGTTGGCCAAAGATAATTTTCATTTTTTACTTACCTACTTGGGTATGTGTATCAATGGCAGGTTATAGTAAAACGATAAAAAAAACCATTGATATCAGATTTTAAAAATCACACACGAGATATGGGGTAATCGAATGGTAAGATTACAACGCAGTTTAAACAAAATATGGATTATCTTTGCACCTTTTTTTAAATAAAACAGCTTTCAAAAAAAAAAATTTTATCACTACCTAATACAAATAGCTTCTTTTAATTTGCAGAAACTTGTATATTTACAAGATAAATATAGACTGATTCGTTTACCCCGATGGTTCATCTTATCCCCGGCACCAAATTAAAAAAAAACAAAAAAAAACCCAAATTTGAAAAAATACCCAATGTTTTCCTGTAAAAATATAAACAATAAAAGTATGGTTTAGCAAGTAAGACTGAACAGTGTAAAATAAAAATGATTACAAGATTAGAGGCAAAAGCACCCATTAATGTGATCTGGCACGAGATTAAATTAGGCTGATTTTGATATTTACATTTAAACTCTCGGCAAAACCTGCATTATAGCAAAAAAAGGTCATTTTTGTAATTAATGTTAACAGATATTGTCGCGCCATGACTTTGGAAAAATTTAGATTATAAAAAAAACTAACCAATTTTTTTCGAATTTTTTAAAAAAATTATTAAAAAAAGGGCCCCTTTTTTTTTTTAATATAACAAAAAGTACTTTAAAACTTTTCATAAAGACCGTTTGTAGAAATTCAAAAATACAAAATTTTTGAAAAACCCCATTTGACCATTTTTTCTGAGAAAAACCGAAAGCTTTAAACAGACCTTTTTTTTTAAAATTGATCTCCGGTAATTTTTTAAAGTTAAGGGCTGATTTTTGGGAAATGATAGTCAAAGCATATACTTGAGCTGCCAGAAAAAAAAAATTGTCGCATTAATAGTTTTTATTCAACGATTAAAGAAATTAGGCCCTTATTTTGCAAGGGTCGTAAATTTTAGGAAATGGTCCGATTTAAATTTTAAACGGCTTTTTAAAATTGGAAAAAATACAAATTGTATATCCCACATTTTCATATAAGTTGGGGAACATTTTAAAAATGCGTGAACCTAGGGGTCGAGCGAAAGTTAGCGACCGAGACGTACTGAGTCGACCGTGGAGGGGGCACCCAGCAGCGAAGGAGAAGCGAAAGACGGACTGCGTATCGCCAATTTTCGCTCGATGTTCTAGGTTCACAAGCATTTTTAACAATGTTCTCCAAACTTATATAGAAATGTAAGATATACAATTTATAGCTTATAATCTTAACTTTAAAAAGCCGTTTTAAAAATTAAAATCGGATCATTCGTTTAGTATTTACTTGCAAGATAAGGGCCTAATTTGTTTATAGTGCGACTGAATAAAAATTCTTAATGCGACAATTTTCATCTTTCAGCACCTCAAAGTATATGTTATTGCAAAGGTCGGTTTTAAGCATTTTTCCTTTTCTCGGTGAAGAATGGTCGAATCGGGATTTTTCAAAAACCATTTTGTAGGTTTTTAAATTCTCTACAAAGATATCACAGTACTTTTTGTTATATTAAAAAAAAAACGAAAAAAAGGCCTTTTTTTAATAATTATTGTTTAAAAATTACCTGAAAAAAAATTGGTTGGATTTTTGATTTTAGTAATCTACAGGTTATTCCAGAAGTCATGGCGCAGTCAGATATTTGTTAATATTAATTACAAAAAAAATCTGTAATGATTGGACTATTTGTTCTTACACAGATTTGAGGCAACAGGGCAATATTCCTATTGGTTGGTGAATTTTTGAATATCTGATCGTACCTGTAAAGTTACACTTTTTAATAGTACTTGGGTAGGTACATCCCACACAGAACCTATTTTAGGTAAAACCTAGACGAAATATATTTTTGGTCAAGTATTAGATACTAAAGATAAATCCGTTCGTCTATTGATGAAGTTGAACAGCTTTTAGGCTTTTAAATCTTTGAATTATTTTTGTCACTATTAGTCTTTTTGTGTTATTTCCAGTATTTTAACGCATAATTAAGATAAACCTACGCATATGACATTATGTTTAAAAAAATATATTTCTGAGAAAATTAGGCAGTTAAGAAAACTAATATTTTTTTTGAGATATTCAATCATTTTTTTTTAATTAAAACAGAAAGGGGATTAATGTTTTAGTTTATTTGGTTAAAACATCATCAGAATATCCAAAATATGATTTTTAAAAATCCATTACTATAGAATATGAAAAAATAAGTAAAACCAAGGATAACAGATAAATTGGTCTACAAAACTAGAAGGGCCTTATAGATATTTAAATTAAAGTTCAAAATGTCCAAATAAATATAAAAGAAAAATTACTGGTTGACAGAGCTGGTAAGTTATCAGGTAACGATCATCATCACGAAATATATTTTTAAAAAGGTCAGGTATTCCAAAGAAGAACTACTAGCAAAAAATACTAAACCCCTTATTAAAACAAAATTTAACAAAACATATAACCCTATTAGTAATATAAAAAAACTCACTTGCGAAAGTAAAAATCTTCAGTATGTCCCTAAAAATTCAAAAAGTTCTTAAGTCTTTCGATATTCATATAGCTGAAAAACCTACAAACAACAAAAATTAAACAATTACAAGGAATAATACAAATCAGACAAATTTATTAAATTAAATAGACCGGTCTTATTGCCCTAAAATATACATTAGCTATTTGAAAAATACCTAAAAATAAAATTAAAAAACATAACATACTCGTTGTATTTTATGTTATGTGGTTAATTTTAGGTAACCGCGCATTTCTGTAAAATCATGGACTTAAAAATTTACATATTTTGTTAACATCTAAAATATAATAATAATGATAATAATAATAATAAAAAGGTACAATGGAGAAATAATTTACAATAAAAACACATATAATACTATAAATTTTTGAAAAGTTACTGATAATCTAACCTCTATATAGTCCAGTAAATGAAGGGACAAAGCTGTAAATAAATCTGTACAGTTTCCCCTTTTGGCGCAATTCTTAGGTCTTCGGGGGGAGATTGCCTTGTAATCTACAAAAATGGTCCTTATAATTTTTTTTAGAAAATTCGATAGTTTTCGAAATGACGGGACCCAAAATTCCCCTCATTTTACCTGCCGCTCTACCACTAGAATGCCGCTAGCTTCATGGATTCACTTATAAGCGGGCGGATGAATTGTTCCATTACTTGGGCAATATTGTACATTTTTTAATCATTCAAATTTCATCGGAACTGCAATGGAAAACCCGTACCTATCATTGCATATTATTATGAGTTTGGGTCCATTCTAATTTTTCTAGAATATTAAAAAAAGCGGTCAAGTTTATTTACACAATATTTTAAGAGTATCTCATTAATTTATTGATATTAAAAAAAAATCGTTTGTTATTAACATTTTTTTTTATAATAAGCAAGTGTTTATTTTTTTTGTGTTATCTTTGAGTCATATCGCTTTTATAACCCTTGGTTTTGTTTGTTTTATTTGTATACATTTTATAGTAATAAATTAACAAAAACGTATCTATGTTGGATATTTTGTTAATGATTTAACCAAATCAACTTAAACGTCAATACACTATGTTTTTTAATTTTAAAATAGTTAACAGGAAATTTGAGAAAAATAGGTCTTAATGGCTAATTAATTAATTCTAAAAAACTGATAAAAAATAACGTCAGGTTTACAAAAGAGCAACATTTTAAACGTTTTTTTTACATGCTTTTTGTTTTAGCTATTTGAAATTAATTTTCAAAACTGCATTTTTATAATTTGTTGGGGCATTTTAATTATATATACTTCAAATAAAACACCATCATATTAAAAAATCAAGATTTTTAATAATGATACATTAAGCTAAAAAAATTATTTTACAGCTAAACCTAATTTTTGGTCCTTGCTAGTTTTTATATCAAAAAAACTAGACTTTTGTAAATTACCCATATGGAGAAACGATAATGATACCTGACATGATCTGCTTTATAATATCAGCTGTTGTCTAAGCAATTTGTGTAAGTTTTCTTCTTTTTAGGTTAACCGTCCAATTAGTATGAAAAAGGAAGGAATACAAACCAGAAAAAGAAGACCCAAAAATACATCCTCAGGTCATAACGGGGCATCTGTTGGCTTGCAACAACGAATAAGTAAGGACATTTTAGTTTTGGTTTTTACTTCTTTATGATCTATTTAATTTTTTTGGTATAGTGTTTTTAAATTTTAATATTCTACAATTTCTAAAGAGTTTTTTGTATTGGCGAAAAAAAATTCAATGTCTGGGACCCATCTTCTGGAAAACTTTACAAGCCAAGTAGCTTTTAAAATTGTCCTTCATTTTTTAAACGAATTTGATTTGCGATACAATTATTTGCATACCAAAATATTAAACCGATTTTAATGGGATTTTGCATGATAATTTATCACAGCATAAGGTTTTTTCTGGCCAAATAAAAAGGTTTTTAAAAAAATCCAAAAACTTTAAAAATTTATGAAAAAAACTAAGGTTTTTTGTCCTTTTTTGTTTATTGCTATTTTGCCACAAGTATATTGCATTTTGTTATTCCTAACCAATCCTATTATGTAGGATATTAAGTAACAAAACTTTTCTTCTTACTGCAATAGGTATTTTCCTAAGACCAATACTTATTAAGTGAGCGCGATTAAAGCGAATATTTTTTTCATGTTTTGTTTATTCAACGAATGCTACAGACCTTTTTGACCACATCTCGATTCATGTCATATAGATGTTTTTTTTAAGAGAAATCGCACATTCAAGTTTTTCATTGGCCGATAGTTTAATCGGTTTGGCAATTGGCATTTAGCTATTTGAAAATACGTAGACTTA
Source organism: Listronotus oregonensis (assembly GCA_019359885.1). Taxonomy (NCBI): domain Eukaryota; kingdom Metazoa; phylum Arthropoda; class Insecta; order Coleoptera; family Curculionidae; genus Listronotus; species Listronotus oregonensis. The sequence continues at coordinate 4,892 of JAHBCN010023154.1, read as the reverse complement.
CCGATTTAAAATCGGCCGACAAAACTTTGAAATAGGATTCGCAACCCGATTTCGATTAAACTATTGGCCAATGAAGTGTCTGCAATTTGTGTTGCCTCTAAAGGGTTTTAAGCAAAAATATGCCTGCTGTACATCTAACCAGGCTTGATCCAAAATATAGACCAGTAAAATTACAACAATTTAGACCAAAATTAATCGATTTTGCCAGACAACTCCTCGATCCGGTTGTGCGGTTTTCGACATCTTATTCTGGAAAGTCGGGAATTCATTGTACATATTTATGAGAGTGAGCTGGTCGACCCAAAGTGCATCTCGGATGCATAAAGTGCATCCCCGAAATAGCAAAATTTTTTCAAACAAAATACAAAGTCCCTCTCTTACTCCCCTGAGGTTTTTGAGGGCGCTGATTTCGAATCTGACCTCGAATGCACTGGGTTAGCTCCAAGGGGGTGATTTTGGCCAAAAGACTGGTCGCGAGAATCCGGCTTAGTTACTTCTCGGGGGTTTTTGGGGGCGCTGATTTGAAATTACCGCTACGATGCCCAGAAGTGACTCCAAGAGGGAGAAGTTTCGTCAAAATTGGCCAAAATTACCCCTGCATGAAAGAACGCAAGAATCCGGACCAGAGTTACTTCCCGGAGGGTTTTCGACCGCGCTGATTTTGAATCTAACGATAGGTCGCGAGAATCCGGGTCAACTTGGGGGTTTTTGGGAGCGCTGATTCGAAATACTACGACCGACGAGAGTGGCTGTGCGCGGTGAATTTTGGCCAAAATTGCGAATCTAGAAAAAACTTATTTTCCAAAAGAAATAGTTTCTTTTTATACACGCAAACCGGTAAAACAGTATTATCGCAATTGTACGTCATATACCCAAGCACTTGAAGAAATTTTTTTTTTGGTTGGGGTTCTTGCTCCCCAAAATTTTTATTGATACCAGAAACCAGTGGCGGCTCGTGGATTTATTATTGGGGGCACAAAAAAAATAATAGAAAAAATGTGATTAAGCCTTATTTAAATGTAAAAAACCATTCTTATGTCCTTTTAATTTACCACTGTCAAGCATCGAGTCCAAGCTGTAATTTCGTTCCTAAACAATATCCCCCAAAAACAAAACAATTTATTTGTGACCGGTCAACCCCCAAATCCACTTATATTTATCGTAAATATTTTTGTTGAACACCCTATTATATGTTCTATTTTTACTTGAACTTGAATAGTTTAAAAATCGGATAGATCACCATTTTTTTTAAAACTAAAACTTTCTGTTCAAACGTCAAGGGACCTTTTTCAAAATAGCCCGAATTTATTTCGGATTCCATTATAAGAAATACTTAAATATTCACCAATAATTAAATTTCCCTTAAAATTATTATAATGCATTTCCGCGCGCAAACCAAAAAAATCAAAACCGCTTTTACTGGAGTTTTCGTAGCTGGATTTGGGGGAAAAAACGCAAATTTTGCCCATCATTGGGGTAAAAATTGCGAACGCCGGGGATGTCCGATGTTTCGCGATTATGGCCTCGAAAAACACAATTCGGGGTTTTCCCCCGGAAATTATTTTTTAGTGCGTTAATGCTCGATCCTCCGGTGGGTGGGGGAAAAATAACGGTATACTTAATGGCAATAGACATAAACTCGAATGAAAATAAATATTACAAAAAAAATTAAAATTTTAAATTAAATAATATTTTAAACAGGGGGGGCCCCTTCCCCTGGCCCCAAAAAACCCCGCCACTGCCAGAAACCTTCGATATCGGTCGAAAGCAGAAATCCACTATAAGGATCGAAAGCAGAGACCCACGTTGCCGATTAAACGCAAAGATTTTCGATATTGGGCGCCAGGAGCCGAAAGAAAGCATGTCACCGGGGCACTGTCGACACAATTCATGCAGGTGAACTTCTCTTTGCGTTGTTTCTTGAATTTTGTCAAAAAATCTTGTTGTTTTGGCCTGTTGAAAATAAAAAATATCTTTTGAGGATCATGCTTCATCTGGATTGGCCAAATTCACCCCCGCAGAGCCACCCCCGTCGGTCGTAAAGTTGTTCCAATGGCGGATTCCGAATCAGCGCCCCCAAAAGCCCTCAAGAAGTACCTTTGAGACAGATTAACCTATCGTTAAGGGGTGATTTTTTCCAAAATTCACCCCCGCCGGGGCCCATCGTAGGAGTGTTTCGAGGTCAAATTCTAAATCAGAGCCCTCGAAAACTCTCGGGATGTCATTTCTACGATATTTTACTATATTTTATCGACTTTGTATGTTTGTGAAAGAATTATGCAATTGCGGGGATGTTCTTTATGCACCCGAGATGCACTTTGGGTCGACCAGCTCTTTCTCAAAACGGGGGTCTTTGTTTAAAAAGTGGATTCGGGGGGCCTTTTTTTTTTGAAAAAAAAAAAATGTTTTAAAAAAAAATTGTTGGATTTTGTCATATTATCTTTTAAATTACCGGTAAAAAAATATCGCAATAAAAAAAGGGGAAAAAAAAACTTCAATTTTTTTAAATGGAGCACCCTGTATTTATGCGCTACAACGAAAGATTTTTTTCTGATTTAAAAAATAATACTTATGATATTTGGATGAACCTTTTTTGAATATCTTAGGTTAAATTATTTAAAAAAAAAAAAAGTTTCATATTAGTGTCAAGAAACCCATGGGAACAAAAAAAATTGTTATGTTCCCATTTGGGGGGGGTTTTCTCTGGACCAATAATGTTTATTTTTTGATTAAACATTCCTGCAAAAAAAAAAGGAAGATTGTGGTAGAATTTTATTTAAAAATTTGGGGATCCTGCCCTAAACCTGCTCTCTTTTTTCCCCAATGCATACTTGGGTCAACCGCATTTTTTGTTTAGAAAGATTCTAAACGGACATAATTTTAAAAAAAAAAAAATTTTTTTTAAGGTTTAATAAATTTTAAAATCTGTTTTATAATATTAAGTTCAGATGCCGCATCCAAAAGATATTTCAGGATTTTCCAAAAAAAAATTTAAAAGTAGTTAGTGCTAGTCTAATAAAAAAAATTTTTAATAATTATGCTGAAGAAACGAGGATATCAAAACTTTTTTTTCATTTCGGGGTGCAGCCCCTTTTTTTCAATTTAAAAATTTTTTTTGTTCAATAAACTTTCTTACTATGTTTTTTAATGTTTTATAGATGGTACCCCCCGTTAAAGATATAATAATATTCCCTTTGCACTGTCGTCACATTATTATTATTACCAAAAAAAAAGCATAATAGCGAATTTTTTTTTTTTAAAAAAAATTTACAAAAGGCAGCACAAACTAATTTTAAAAGTTAAAAAGATAAATTTCAACTTTTAACAATATCAATACGTCAAATTTATTAAAACAATTTTATTTTTTTCCTTTGCTTTCTTGCTGTAATATGATTTTTTTCAATTTATTTATATTTTAAGCTTAAATATCCCCAAAATGGTTCATCCAAATATCCCTTAATTATATATATATATATATATATATATATATATATATATATATATATATATATATATATATATATATATATATATATATATATATTAAATATATATTTTTAAATCAGAAAAAAAAATTTTTTTTTGTAGCGCATAATATACGGGGGGTTCCTTTTAAAAAAAATTGAAGTCTATATTTTTTATTTTTTTTTGCGATTTTTTTTTACTGGTAATTTCAAAATAATAAGGAAAAAAAAACCCAAAATTTTTTTTAAAAAAAAAATTTTTTTTTTGTCTTTTAAAAAAAAAGGCCCCAGAAGCCACGTAAATATAATCAAAGACCCTGTACAATGAGCTCTGGATTTTCTGAGTAAGACGTCGAAAACTGCATCCCGATCCGAGTTGTCTGGCAAAATCAATTTATTTTCAGGTAATTTTCCTGGTCCAATAGGAAAGTGTTTGCGTGCATATTAATTATCTACAAGCGTTGACTTTTCAACATTAAATTTAGGGAGAATTTAAATAATAAGTCATATTTTGTTTTTTTTTAATAGGAAATTATTTCGAAACATACGCGTACGTGTAAAAAACTGAACGCAATTTTAAAAAAAATTTTTTTGTAATTTCTGTTCAAAAAATTATACATTATATTACTTAGATAAAAAATTTTTGTGTTTGAAATAATGATTATCCCAAAACGTGATAAAAAGTTAAATGTAGGTATACCCCCAAATATTAAGGGTTTTTTTGTACCCCAAAAAAAGGGTTTAATAAACACATTTTTCGGAGAAAATGGGTTTTTAAATTTTGGGCATATTGTCAAAGTGTGTAAATACTTAGTAACTAATTACGGGGTAAAAGTTTTTTTTAAAGGGCGTGCATAGCTTTTTTTAAAATTTTTAAATCAGACAATTTACTTCAGCAAATTTAAAAATGTTTGGGAAAATTTTTTTTTAATTTTTATTAGAAATATAAGCAGGTATTGGAATATGAGTATTTCACAATAGTTTGACTTTTGGCAGTGATGCCAAAAAGTTAGAAACGGAATTGCGTGCAACTATGCCAACAAAAATGTCTCGGGATATATTTATAAAAAAACAACGAAAATAAATTTTCTGAAAAAAAAATGATTCCTAATTTTAAATTTTAAAAAAAAAATTTTCAAAAAAAACAAATTTAATAGAACAGGAAAAGAGGTGAATTTTTTTGTATAATGAAGTAGTAATTTCGGGCAAATCAGATCAACTTAAAAATTTTTGAAAATTGTCAATAAAGGTTTCAAATATGGAATAAATTAAGTTTGGTTACTGGGATTTGGTCCAAAACACCGTAAATATTGGCCTAACTATTTGTTTGGTCAAAAATAAAAAAATAATGAATATCTCGGCCAATATTAAATGAATTTTTAGGGAAAAAAGGTACCGGGGGGTTTTTGGGTCACTGATTACGATTTT
>JAHBCN010023153.1:0-12790 GCA_019359885.1 Listronotus oregonensis | reverse complement strand
ACCCAGAAAAATTTCAATTTTCACATTTCAGATAAAATTTTTTTTACTGAAAAGTTTAAAAAAAAAAAGCTAAAATTTTAAAAAAATAGAAACCTTTTCCACGAACCCAAAAGTTGGAATTTCAAGGGGATATTTATGATACTTTAAGTTTGGTTTTGGATTCAAAATAATTTTATGGGATGAATTAAATTTTTTTAACAAAAACCAACAAGAATAATGGTGATATACGTACTTTTTCGGAAATTATTTTTCTAGTGTGAAATTTGTATTGCACATAAGTATAAGAAATATATAAAAATATTTGTTTTGATGATTTAAAATGCATTCTTATTTTTTTCTTCAGTATTTCCAAAATTTCCGAGACACATTCGAAAATTTCCATTTCCACTGGAAATATTTCCATTTACAATACTAATCATAGCACAACTAGTGGTGTTATAAATAAATAACACAACTAGTTTTTGTAATAAGGAAAAACAACTGTAAATATCTAATAATTAATTAATTTTTGATACAATACACGTTTCTACTACTAATTATCATAAATATTAATAACACATCTTTTACAGTTCTTCAAAACAATCCCTTTTGCTTAAAAATTTTTTTTAAAAGTCGCCATTCCGCAAAAAAGGTTTTAAATTTTTTCCGTTTTAAAAATTTTTGGATGCGGAACCCTTATTAAAAAGGGGGTTTTAGCCTTGGGGCCTACTGATTACTCCAGTAAGTTCCGAGGGGCCCAAAAACCCTATTATCTTGTTGCCGGTGGTAAGTGAAATAGTCCACGATGAAAAAAAAATCCGAAAAAGTAACAACGTTTAAAAAGGCTGCAAATCGGGCTAAAAATCCGCAAAACGGCAACACTGCGTTTTTTTTTCCTGTCATTATCTGTAATTTCTAGATTAGTCGTAGAGTACGAGCCATGAGGAGTAACGTGACACGACATCTGGTGGACACAAGCGGAAATAGGTATTCTATCGCTAACAGATGGCGCTAATAGCACGTACAGAATAATCTCGTTGGTTCGAGAAAGTTCTGGTGTCTTCCACTCCTTCTAGATGGCAGTAATTGGAATATATAAGAACTAGTGGCGCAACCACAAGTCAGTTCCTATGACACTGTTGTTAAATAAAATATTGCATACCTCCTTAAAACGTGTTTGTGCGTGTTTAAGTTTAAGACATCTTTATAACAGTATTTCGATTTGAATTGTTGCTTTTGTGTGTGAATTAGTAGTATGGAAAAGAAGCGAAAAATTGATAGTGAATGCAGAAAATTCAAAGATCAGTGGAACATTCAGTATTTCGTAATTGAGTCCAGTAACAAGGCGCTATGTTTGATTTGCAATGAAAACATAGCTGTTCTCAAAGAATATAACATTAAAAGACATTATGAAACAAAACATTTTCAAAATTATCAAAATATACAGGAAGTTTGCGGACAGAAAAATTTGAAGCTATGCAGCGCGGATTGAAATCGCAGCATCTTCATTTACAAAACTCAAAACTGAACAAGAGGCTGCAACTCGTGCCAGCTTTCGTGTGGCTCTTGAAATTGCAAAACGTGGAAAACCATTCACTGATGGAGAAATGATCAAAGAATGCATAATTGCAGTAGCCGAAGAAATGTGCCCTGAAAAGGTAATTTTATTTAAAACTGTCAGTATGTCAGCAAACACTGTGGCTCGAAGGGTAGAAAACATCGCTGCAAATATATCCTCTCAACTGTTCGACAAAATGGACATTTTGAGTGGTTTTCTTTGGCCTTGGATGAGTCAACGGATGTGTCAGATACTGCTCAGGTGTTGATTTATATTGAGGTAGATAAAAGCTATGAGGTGCACGAAGAACTTCTTGATATGTATAGTATTCATGGCACAACTACTGGTACAGATATTTTTAAAGGAGTTGAAATGGCCATTAATCAAAAGAACCTTCGATGGAAAAACTTGAAATGTTTTACAACTGATGGAGGCAAAAACATGAGTGGGAAAGATAAAGGATGGTCGCTCTTGTGTCAAAGGCTGTAGAAAATGACGGTGGTTCAAAACCATTAGTCTTACATTGTATCCTTCATCAACAGTCTTTGTGCGGAAAATGTTTGGATATGTCTGACTTTCCCGAAACCAGTCATATCAACTGTTAATTTTATCAGATCTTTTGGGCTGAATCACCGACAATTCCGACAATTTATTGAAGAGATTGGAGAAAACCAGCATCTTCCTGATTTATACACTAATATCAAATCATTCCGGAAGAAATTGAGACTGTTTCAATCACAACTACGAAGTAAATGTTTTTCACATTTTAAAACATGTGAAATATTCAGCCACACTACTGAGACTGAGTTTCCTATCGAATTTGCAATCGAAACTTTGAGTGCTTTGAAGATAAATTTTGATACTCGTTTCTCGGACTTTGATGCCATTGCGAATCAAATTAAGATTTTTCAGAATCCTTTTGATACTGACATTGAAACCCTAGCCCCGGAACTTCAAATGGAAATGATTGATCTACAATGCAGTGATATAATTAAGAACAAATATCAAAACTCATCTTTGTTGGAATTTTATAAGAGTCTTCCACTGACACAATTTGATAATTTGCATAAATTTGCTCGTGGTCTGTTTTCTGTTTTTGGTACTACTTATTTGTGTGAGAAAACCTTCTCCAAAATGAAGTACACAAATCTCTTTTAATAATTGGTACAAGTAAAATTAGTCCACAACTACAAACTATTGTCAGTGGAAAATCTCAATTACATAAATCTCATTAGTATTTCATATGTCATTATGTTTGTTATAAGTTATGTGATTATTTAAAATGTTAGTTGGATTCATTTCAATAATTTGTTAGTTATTATATACTGAAGTTAAATTTTCTGCATATTATACATGTCTTTACTCATTACAATTCTGTGTTTCTTTATCCAACTTATCACAAAAACAATAACAATAAGCCTACAAGAATGTTATGAGTTAGCGGAGTTAGCCCATGACCATATCAATGTAGATGTCATATTAATAATTATTCAACATAAAATTAGAATACTTCAGTAAACTAAATTTAATTTGCTATAAAAATTATTTGTTCTCTAAAAAAGGGGTTTCAGTATGCAGCTCTCCGCGGGCCGGACAAAATCTGTCCGCGGACCGGATGTGGCCCTCCCGGGTTTTGGAGACCCCTGATCTAAAGGGAGACTTTTGAAATCACACATCGCAATTTTTAAATAAATATTTGGGCAAAAAGTTTTCGCGTTTACGTAACAGGACGAAATGACTTTTTAGAAAAACGAATATCTACTTGATAAACAACGTGTAACTATTGTTTGAACGCGTAAAAATTGCCCGCAGATAGAACTTAAAAAAATGTGACAAATCTCATAGTTCAAGGTGTTAAGGTAGTTGTATCACGAGAGGCACTTTCTTAGAATTTTTTTAAACCTTATACCGATTATTATTTAAATAATTCTGCATAGGTTGGTGCAGAATGAACGGGCTCATAAAACGTGCAGAAAAAAATTGATTTAATAAAAATTGTGTGAATAATCTTTTTTAGAATTTTTGGATACAATTTTGGACTTTTGGAAAAATGGTTGAATAGAAAAATTTTGAGATCTATGCAAAAATTCTGAAAAAGTTCACCATACCTAAATGGCACTGAATACTTTTTGTGCAAAAAATCTTTTCTGTAAAGCGACCATTTTCGACATAACGGTTGATTATCAATGAATAAATTTAATATGACATATATATATATATATATATATATATATATATATATATATATATATATATATATATATATATATATATATATATATAATCATATTTGGAAAAAAATGTATGATTAGAACATTTTTTGCAGACTCAAATCTAGAAAAAAGTTAAATTTTTTGCTAATTCTTTTCTATTTGGCCATTTTTTTAGAGATTATCTGAAGGTTATGCGTATTCCTTGAATGATTCTAAACAATTTTTATTAAATCAAATTTTTCCTGCATGTTTTATGATTAAAAGTCCCTTTTGCCAAAGATAATACTACTACGGGTAGATGGTTCATTTAAATGGGGAGCTCTGAATCAGTTCGGAGATATCAATGCTTCCGTAAATCGAATAAAATTAAGTCGATAACCCCTGCCCCAGCGAACGAGGACAAACCAGTGCGACGTTGCCAATGTCTGTCGCTTGTACCTTATTCGGAATACGAAGTAGCGAAAGCGGGCGGCTAAACGGGTTGTGTATTTTCTAGTCGCGTTTCATCACGCCAATAGTAAAGGCCTGCCGGCAACACTGTTTAACTTTCGTTCAAGGATTGAAATGCATAGCGCGAAAATCTCTCGATGGACATCGGCTCGCGTTAGCCAAAGTCCATTAGGGGTATCAAAAATATAGCATTGAATGGTTTATCTTTTCCGTAGTAGTATTATCTTTGCTTTTGCGTAAAAAAATTTCGGAAGATTTTGGCCGTTTATGGGAATAACAAAAATGTTGCACCTTATTTTTAGAAGTTTTTGGGGGCTTATCAAGAGAAAGATTTTAAGCAAAAAAATGTATGCCAAAACATAATCTTGATCATTTTTGCGCCGAAAATTCGTTTTTTTTTTCATAAAAATCAAAGTTTGGACACAAATTTCCGAAAAAAAAAACCCAAATCAAAAATCCAAAGGGATAAATCGATAGGCAAATTCAAGACGAGCATTTAAAAAAATGAGCTGTGCGATGGCTGATGGACTGTACTGTAAATTCTAGCGTGAATTTATTAATACGATATTAATACGCGACACAACTACCTTAAAGATAGAAAACTAATAAACGAAAATTTAAGGAGGATTTTCTTATTTGTCGCTTGTAGATAAAATGTTGTCCATCACACGTGCGTTTAAACATGACCACAACACTCGTTGATGAAATATGTTTATAAACGCACTTGTAATGTAAATAACTATTAAATAACGGTATTTATGCACAAATGTGTAAAATTTATTTTATTACGTATTGTCTTTAAATTATTTTTTTTAGGTCTTCATGATCCAGTCAGCTTAATTAAATGCTGCGAAAGTTTGGCGTTCCTGGTCAGGGACGTCGCTCACATCACACCGTATAATTTCGACATTTGCGTACACTGTATAAGAACGTTTGTGGAAGCTAGTTTGCAAGAAAGTAAGTTAACAGAAAAAAATGTATAAAAAAGAGATGAAACTGAGTCTTTACTTTAAAATGTATTAACATCTATCAAAGACAATGCTAAATTTTTGGTAATAGGTTTGGACGCTCGCTTACTCGAGCGGGCGTCCATCGAGAGAAAATACGTTCACGTTGCTATATAAATGAACACTGTTGCCAAAGCTATAGCAATGGTAACAGTAATTAGGAATTATTTCTGTAGGAAATAGACCAAATTCGTAGTAATAATGATAATTTTTCTTTTTTGCTGAAATTTTAATTATGTAAATTTTTACTTTGGAGAATTAAAATTTGATTAAAAAATATATGTATTGTTAAATATGATTTGGAATTTTTTAAATTATTTTTTTTTTATTTTATGACATCCACGCATAACAAGAAATGCTGTAATTATACAACAAAACTAATATTCATTTATTATTGAGAAATCCATCCGATGACTCTTTTCTTCAATTTAACAACATATTAATGACCCTTTACTTAAATAACTTTTATTCTTATTTTATGTCTTGCATATCGTGTTGTTGTTTTTAACGATATTTAAATGTGTATTCTTGCTAACGTTTTTCAGGTGACACACAAAGACATACATACATCCAAAGTAAAAATTTACATAATTACAAAAAAATATTACAATAATTAAAACCAATTTGGCCTATTTCTAACACAGTTAATTCGTAACTACTGTTACCATCTTGCTTTGACAACAGTATTCGTTTATATAGCAGCGTGTGAACTTATTTTTTTCTCGATAGACGTCTGCTCGAATAAGCGAGAGTCCAAACCTATTACCAAAAATTTAGCATTGCTTTGTGAGTCTACTACTGTGATCAAACACTAAGGTGAATATTTCGTTTAAACTTTCCGCCCATGTCGATTCGGGCAATTTTTTTAAGTTGGTACCACTGCTGATAACATCTGGTAAAAATTTGACGTCTCTAACATAATTGGTATTTAGTTTACGATTGGTTTTGTCTACAAAGGAAAGATGATTTGGCGATTTTAACAATGTCTGATTTTGTTGAGCAACGAAGTGCGATTAATTTTTTTTGCGGAATAAAATTTCTTGTGCCGAAACGTTTAGAATGCTACAAAGGGCATTCGGCGATGATACCATGCCGGAAAAAAATTGTGTATAAGTGGTATAAAGACTTCAAAGAGGGCCGAGAATATGTTGCTGATTTGGAACGCTCTAGACGACCATCAACATCAATTAACGAGCAACACATCAAGAAAGTGAAGGATTTAGTGCTTGAAAATCGACGATTATCTATTAGAGACCTTGTGGATATGGTAAATATATTGTATGGATCGATTCAAGCGATTTTGAAGGATCATTAGGGTCTCAGAAAAGTGAAATCAAGTTTAGTTCCAAAATTTATGTTTCATGGAAAACGGAGAGAAGTCTGTACAGAGATGCTTACCAACTATCAGGACCTTATAAAACTCATTATTACTGGTGATAAGACTTGGATCTATGCATGTGACCCGGAAACAACCGATCAATCGAGTGAATACCGTGCAAAAGGTGAACGATGGCCACGAAAATCAATGCAAAGTTGTTTAAAAATCAAGGTCATGTTGACTGTTTTTTTTATTATCGTGGTGTAGTGCACTATGAATTCCTTCCACCCGGCCAAACAGTCAATACGGAGTATTATTTGAATGTTATGCGTCGTTTGCGTGAGGCTATTCGCAAGAAAAAGCCGGAATTGTGGCAAGACTCTTGGTTTTTGCATCACGATAATGCATCATATCACACCGCATTAGTTATTCAAGACTTTTTGGCCAAAAATTCAACCTATATCGTTGCTCAGCCACCATATTAGCTCCGTGTAACTTCTGGCTGTTCACAAAACTCAAAAGACCACTTCGAGGACAGCGTTTTAAGTCGATTAAAGAGATTCAACGTGAATCGCTACGTGAATTGAAGGCCATACCTGAAGACGACTATTTGGAATTCATGAAAGTCTAAAAGCACAAGGGTATTTTATCGGAGAGGGATTATCTTGAAGGAAATAGATTTGAAAGAATAAATAAAGATTTTTTATTTTATAACAAAATTCATTTTAGTTTTTGATTGCAGTAGTATAACGAAAAGTATTATTGTCTTTGGTTATATTAATTTTATTATATATTAATATATAATAAAAAATAAGAATAAAAAAATATACCCATTAAGAATTAAGTCAAGGCCTGTTAATGTGTCCTTATTTTTTTACTATTATCCCTGTCTATACAGTGTGTCCCAAATTGGTGGGAAATGTATGGGGATTTTGGAAACCACGATAGATAGAAAATCGGTTAAATGGGGAAAGTTTTGCACAATTATGTTAGTAAGCTAATCCCGTTTACTACATGGTTTTATCTGTTTAGGTTATTGAGAAATTTTGAAAAAACCGGAAACATGCATTTTCAAAAATCGTTCATATTTTTCTTATAAGTAAAAATTTTTCAAATCTGTAAAAACTTCTTCAAAGCAACTCTTTTTGTAGAATACAACCGAGTAGTCATTTTTTATTTTTTACGTTTCGGGTTTTTAGAATCATCATCAACTTTATTTTTTCATATGGGCGCCATATTGGATTTTTTTGCAGCCAAATAGTGATTTTTACTCTGATTTCAACAATGTGTAACATGTTATAGTTTAGAAGTTTATAACCTCATCAACTTCAAAAAACAAATATTTTCTCAGTTGGCCTTGATTCCGGGGAATGTCATCAAGCGTCATTATTAAGTTAGCTCGGGTACGTTATTACAGTTTTTTCAACCCTGTAAAATGGTTAATTATTTTAAGAAAAACTTTAACGTTATTTCCAAAGCATTAGAAATGTTAATAACGCTTCGCAAACGTATTTCGACAATTTTTCTGAAAGGCAGCATCCTAAACTAACTTACTTTTGAAAACTGGTTACAAATTTGCTTAAATTTGGAAGTTTTAAAAAACCACGACCTAAAAAGTACGTTGAAGAAAATCGACAACGAGATGCTGCAGTTAACCAACATTTTAACGAAAATCCAACATCTTTAGCCAGGGATGTTGATAGAGAATTTCACATACCTAAGTCAACCATTCATAGGGTAGTTAAGACTATTTAAAAAAATATCGTAAATATGTTGAGAGAAATGGACAACATTTTGAATTTTGTTACGTGTAGTTTTGTTGTAACACGGTATTAACGGTAAAGCTTTGTTCGCGAAACCCATTTCTGTAAAATATCTGTTTAGCTTATCTATTTTGACAATTACTAATATTTTATTGCTTACAAAAAAAAATGACGTTCGCCGGAATCAAGGCCAACTAAGAAAATATTTGATTTTTGAAATAAATGAGGTTATAAACTCTTAAATTATAACATGTTAAAAATTGTTGAAATCAGAATAAAAAGCACTATTGGGCTGCGTAAAAATCCAATATGGCGGCCATATGAAAAAATAAAGTTGATGGTGATTCTAAAAACCCGAAACATGGAAAATAAAAATTGACTATACGGTCATATTCTACAAAAAAAAACCTGAATACATAAAACCATGTAGTAAACGGGGGTTTGCTTACTAATATAATTGTCCAAAACTTTCCCATTTAACCGATTTTCTATCTATCGTGGTTTTCCCAAAAACCCCATACATTCCCACAATTTGGGACACAATGATACAGATGTTTTTAAATGGTTTATTTTTTTATCATAACAGACCCCTTGCACATATTTTTTTGGGGACTAAAAATAACCTTTTATAGTTAAATAACACATCTGCCAAATATTTCTTTATTACTAAATTTTTAATGCATTTGTAATTCAAATATAAAATGCCTGTTTTAAAACATCTAGGCATTTAAATGCCGCGTGACGTCACAATGCCCCAAAAATATGTTCAAGGAGCTTATTTCACCATGCCGAATAATATATACATTTAAAAACTGCACAAGTATTTTTGTAAAAGTTCTGTCATTTATTTTAGCGAAAAAAAGTAGTAGAAAACCTTCTGTTAATAGAGAATCTAGAGACACGAGAACTAGAAGAAAAGCAGTAACTAGACGAAGAGCTGAAATTAATAAATCAAGAAGTCCAGCCACAAGCAGCCCTGAAGAAGAGAGTAGTGAAGATGATTTTCCCAGTGGTTATCATCATTTAGTAAGTTAATAAACATATGTGTCTTTCTCTGAATTGAATTGAAAACCAGTTCATTAGTCACTAAAATTCTGTATTTTATTTATCTATATTATTATTAATTATTATTGTTGATTTTAGTTATTAGACTTAATGCATACCCTCCATACCAGAACAGCACAGATTTTTACTTGGTGGGCTGAAGAAGGTGGAAAAGTGGCGGAAGAAACGTCGTTGTGGACGCAGGGTTGGTGTCCATTGTTGCAGGGTATTGCAAGAATGTGCTGTGATAGAAGAGAAGAGGTAAATTTAGATTAGTTTTTAAAAAAAAAAAAAGGTTATCAATTCGACACGTATATATGTAATATTATTGGACCTGCAATATACTCTTAAAGTGACAGGTCTACAATATGTCGAACATGTAAACAAATGTATTTTAGATGGACGACCGGCCTTACTTGAAGGGAATGAAGGTGGATTTTTCTGTGATATTTTAATAATTAACCTTCCCTTCTTTACAATTGGAGTTAAATTTAAAAACGATCTGGAATCCGGACCTATAATGTTGAAACAAATTTTACAGTCATTATTTTCTTGTGCAAGAGACATAAAACTATTAAAGAAAATAAAGCAAAAAGACTGTGTTCCAAAGTATTAACACTTTTTTCGAAGTCCCTGAAAAGTGTATTATATAAAACACCATATGTAAATTTTGTTGTTTTTAGGTTAGAATAAGTGCCATAGCATTCCTTCAAAGAGCTCTACTAGTCCACGACCTGCAAACCCTAAGTGGTCCAGAATGGGAACAATGCTTCCACAGGGTTCTCTTTCCACTGCTTAACTATCTGTTACAACCGATTAATCCCAAAGAACCGATAGCCATGGCGGAGTTTAGGAACAGAGCAGCGACAGTTTTATCTAAGGTATACAGAGTAAATCAAATTTAGCGGACTGTACTGGGTCTTTGATTATAATTACATGGCATCTGAAGCCTTTATTTTTAAAAATAGAAAAAACTGTTTTATATAAAATCCATGAAAACAATAAAATTGTTATGTTTCTGAATTTGGTGAGGGTTTTCTCTGGACCAATAATGTGTATTTTTGCGATTAAACATTCCTCCTATAATAAAGGGAGACTCGTCGGTAAATAGAATTTTATTTAAAAACTCTGGATCGTGCCGTATAAACCTAGCTATTTCTAATGCATACTCATGTCGGTCCTCATGTTTTGTTCAAAAAGATTTTGGACGGACATAAATTTATACGGATGAAATTTGTAATATTTTAAAATTAAATAAATTTTATAATCTGTTTTATTAGGTTTAAATGCCGCATCTGAGATTAATAGTTCAGGATTTTCTAATATTATTAAAACTAGATAGTGCCAGCACAGTAAAAAATATGTAATAATTATCCTGGTAAAAAACGAGGATATCCATATCTTTGTTTCCATTTCGTACTACCGTCTTTTTCTTTATTATTAAGTTTTTTCGTTCACTAAACTTTCTTGAATATATTTAATAGTGTCTAAGAACGTTAAGGATATAATAGTCCTGAAGAAGAGACGAAGAGAAGTGATATTCCCTTTGCACTGTCGTCATATTATTATTGTTGCCATTAAGAAGATCATAGCGATTTTTTGTTCTTCTGAATAGCCCATCGACAAAAAAGCAATATAAATTATTCTTAATAGTTAAAATGTTTAACTTTAACTTTCTACAATATTCAGACGTCAAATTTATTATAACAATTTTATTGTTTTCATGGCTGTCTTGATACTAATATGATTTTTTTAAATTCATTTATAATTTAAGATAAACTATTTCAAAAATGGTTTACCCAAATATAATCAATGTATATATATATATATATATATATATATATATATATATATATATATATATATATATATATATATATATATATATATATATATATCACATATATATATATATATATATATATATATATATATATATATATATATATATATATATATATATATATATATATATATATATATATATATATAAACAATTGTTTATATTGTATATATTGTAACACTTAATATTTTTTTGTTAAATAAACATTTTTTCCATAAGAGACAATGAGTTACAAAGGAACGCACATGATTTCCTATAGGGGCGTTCCATATTTATTAAATAAATATTAAGTGTTATACGTTTTTGTAATTGGGATAATAAGGGGCTCAAAAAAATTAAATAAAAAACCCAGGTCCATATTTAAAAAATAAAGTTGATGATGGTTTAAAGAAAAACGAAACGTCGTGCGAAAAATCTCTCAACGCTGTTTTGTAGAGTTTAAAAAGTGGCTATGAAAAAGTGTCTTTTTCATCTCTTTAATAACGTAAAAATAAAAACGAAATCCGCAAATTTCGTTTTTTCCGGATATCTCCGGAAGTACTCGGAATTTAGCAACTTTCTAAAGTGGACATGGTTAGTTACGCAAATACACAACTTTGCCATAATTTAACCGACTTTGTATCTCTTACAGTTTCCCGAATTTCCACGCATGCACTCGAATCTGTGGCACCCTGTATATATATATATATATATATATATATATATATATATATATATATATATATATATATATATATATATATATATATATATATATATATATATATATATATATATATATATATATATATACAGTAAAGCGCACCGTACTGCGAACATAGGAGGCTCCTGGATGATTTTGGATGTACCCAATTCTAAAATACCAATAATAATTTTGTGGCTTGCATTTTAATTTCTGTCTCGTTTCCTCACGTGGCTCATTTTTGGTTGGGACTGGTGGGGAGTACGGTGATAAATTCGGAAGAGTTATCTGCCCAGTTTAGTTGTGTACTACGTTTTTATTTTCAGTAAGAATATGCAGTGTTTATAGGCAAGTAACAGGAGCTAGCTAGCATCAACTGTCTTCGATCGGATTTCTTATCAGCCATAAATTTAAAATTAGTTGCTTACGAGTCCGCAACGTTTGCTACGGTTTTAAGAACCAAACAGTTTTTCCTAATAAAATAAAAGAATTTTCACGGATAAATAATGGAACGTAGAAGATATTTAAAAAAAATAAATTAATGTGCATTCATAAAATAAAAAAAGAAAAAATCTTTCAAGTTATCGAAGATGCTCAAATAAACCACCTTCCTGGGCCAAACAATAACCAAGATTGTCATAAAAACGCCTTCTGACATTTGCTAGAATGTTAAGTGTAATAATCGTAAAAGAATTCTCAATTTGTAATTGCAATTCTTGTAGATTATTAGCCCTATTCTCCTGGAAACCATAAATTTGTGATTTTACGTGACCCCAGAGAAAAAAATCGTTGGGTGAGACCATGAAGAACAATGTTTCTTATAAAATTTTCATTGTTATTTTCCATTACAGTTTCACAAAATTGCATTCGTCTAAAATGATCATCAGGGAAAATTTCATGGGTTTTTCTTAGTTTGTAGGATCGGTATCCATT
>JAHBCN010023152.1:0-12793 GCA_019359885.1 Listronotus oregonensis | reverse complement strand
TAACCCCCTTTTTTTTACATATCCAAATTTTTGAACCCGGGTGATGACTTTTACAACTATTTTCCCTACGATCCTCCACCTAAGTAACCTTTTTTTGGCTCTCTAGTTTTTTTTTAAATCGACGTATATAGTTATTAAAGAGGGTTTTCCCTGCAGTTTTTATCGAGTTAATGCTGGTATGTCCCGGAGCTCAGATTGCCCAAATCTTTTTTCTTACATAAACGAACTTCTAACAATCAATTATATTCAAGTTTTGCTGACGATTGTACTTTTCATTAATATTTTTTTTAAAGCCAGCCTCTAAGCCTATAAAGCGCAGGGTAAACCCGATATTTTTTCACAAGAAAAGCTAATTTTGGTTACTTTTTTACTCCATGGCTTACAACCCGGGGGGGGTTGCTTCACAATAGTCCTCCACTGTTGTCTTGTCTGTCTGGCATCATGGTTTTACCAACTGGTGCTTCCTCCGTCTTAATAATGATCCCACGCTTACAGGAGAGCTTAAATATTTTGCTCCCCGACGGGCTGTAGGCGTTTTGTCCCTTTTTGTAGATATTTACTCAGCTTCTGCTCTGAGGAGTTGGCCAGTATAATCCTTCTCCGGCGCCCCCAAAAAAAACCCCGTAGTGCCACTTTTATATATCCTTTTACAATCCAACTTAAAGCCTCGAACTTTCCCTTTGTTCTTTCTTTTCCCTAGTGCCCAGAATATGGAAACTGCATTCACAGAAGTTTTCCTTTTTCTCCTAATTTTTAAAGTCCCGTGCAAAAAAAAAATTATCTATTATATTTTTTCCCTTTTTTTAAAAAATTTTAAAGAAAAGTATAGAAATATTTTGGAAAATTTCGAAATTCCATTAATCACCGAAATATAAATTCCACATTTCTTTAATTTATCATTAGATAAAAAGCGTTTTGCCAATTTTACCGACTTATATTTTTATAATTTCTGATATCCAATTTTAAAATTAAAATGCCCCTTTTCCCAAATAAAGTTTAAATATTTAGTTCTTATGCGTATTTCATGCATGTTACAAGATTATATTAACCTGTTCTAATGCCCTGTAATAAAGAGCCGCTGGTATCAAAGCATTAAATCGTATAAAGAGGACCGAGGGCAATATAAATAATATCCATAAATGGAGGGTGACTGATTTTTTTATAATAAGGGATCGCAATCTACCTGTCCCTGCATCACCTGGTCGTTCGTATTCTCTCACGGCTTAGACTTTTGTTATGTTGTGACAAGTATATTTTATTATTGTGTTACATTGAAAACTTAAGCCCCATATTGTACAGGGTAATTTTAATATTCTAAAAAACCACATATTTGGCAGCGTAAGGATAAAATAGGATATTATTGATACTTTCAGAAATTGTTTAAATTTAAATTCAAACATAATTTTTTAAAATTACACAAGTCGACATAATTTTTGTAACATCGATGAGGATTCTTATTTTGGGTTTTATTTAGAAAGTTATTTAAATACTTTTGCCTAGAAATGGTCTGGCACGTCCCATTTTCAAGTATAGTCTGTTTCAAAGTATATCGTTATGGCTTTTGACGGACCATACCCCAATAAACCTTTAACGATTTTATTACCTATTGTTTTGGGTAAACCCATTTTCATAAGGGCAGGGGGTGGGCCAGGTATTTTTATATTGACCATTAGGCATATAAATATTTTGGCTAATATTTTAGTGGCAGTGTTAAATAACCGTTTTTACTGCGCGTTTCGAAAAAGTTGTTTTACGAGAATATAACTATGTCGCGTCGAAATTAGATGCAAAACAGGTTGTGAAAAATGTGTATGAAACTTTATTCAGTAGAGGTCTAATTAAACAAGAAGCTTTAAAAAAAACCTGTCTACTTACAAAAACTCAAATATCATCGATAAGGGATATTATTATTAGTGAAGAATGGAATCGCACAGATTACGCACTTGGAGATTTAATTACCTTCAAGAAATTAAAAGATATAGGTTAGAAAACAGATCCATAATTTACCTTGATGAAACATGGTTCAATACACACGACACAGTATCCAAAGGATGGGTTGATTCCAGTCAAAACTGTCAAACGAAAGCACCTCCAAATAAAGGGAAACGCATTACCATAATACACGCTGGTTCAGAAGACGGATTTGTCCCAAACTGCTTGCTGTTGTCTGCAAAGAATATTAAGGATTCTAGCTTGGATTATCATGAGGATAGAAGTGCAGAACTTTTGAAAACTGGTTTCAAAATTATCTTTTATAAAATATTCCAAACAATAGTGTTATTGTCATGGATAACGCAAGCTACCACAGCCGTCTGCTACACAAAGCACCAGCTTCATCAAGTTCAAAAACTGAAATTCAGAAATATTTGTTAGAAAATGATATTTATTTTGAATTCAGTTACAAAAAAACGCATCTTTTGGATGTCCTAAATTCATATGCAATTAAAAAACAATATGTATGTGATAATTTGGCTGAACAGGCTGGTCATACTGTCTTACGTCTTCCTCCGTATTACTTTATGTTTAACCCCATAGAGCATTTGTGGAACCAAGTAAAATTAAAGATCAGAGCAGAAAATGTTTTACCTACTTTAAGTCCCAGTGTTATAAATTTGATAAAAAATGTAATTACTAACATACCAGTTGCTAGCTGGAAAAATTCACTACAGCACATTATAAAAATTGAGGACTCTTACATTTCTATCCAAAACAACATAAATCCTATTGTAATTAATCTTAATGATTACTCTGATAGTGAAACAGAATTAGATTTAGATATTTAGATTAGAAATGTAATTATGTATGGATAATGCAGTTATAAATTAGTAAAACTTTGCATATATTTAATTTCTAAATGTAATTTTAAGATTATACTTACCTAAATAAACAATAAATTATAAATCTTTATATTATTAAAGTCCGTCCCTAATGTTCTGTCCTTTAATACCTACCGATCCGCAGTTTTATTGCTGTCGGCAGGTATAATCCATAAATGAGGGCAAGAGCTAACACAGTATACTTTGAGACAGACTATACCTGCTTCTCTTTTATATAATGCGATCTTTGAAATTATTTTTACCTGCCTTAGGACCGGAAAATACAGCAAGACCGCAGAGGGGTTATTTTCACAGCATCGTAGGAACCTTTAAGAGTTTTATTGTTTTCTGCAGTTTAGTTGGTTTCGGTCTCGTTTACAGTACAGTCTAGTGTCGTCTTTCCCAGTGATTCTAATTCTTTATCAGAATCCGATTAACAACTTCCTGAGAACACCAGTTGTGACCCAACATTTTTACCAACTGCCAGTGAACGTCACTTAATAACTCAGAATGAATTAAATGACTTGGTACGTGACCTACGATTGTCAAAACAAAAATCTGAACTTCTTGGTCCCAGACTTCAAGAGTGAAACTTGTTAGATAAAAAAGCAAGTGTTTTACTTTGCCGGAAACAAAATGTAACATTGTCAAGATTTTTAAATTGGAAGGGTCGCTATGTGCCTGTTGTAATATTGATGGTTTAATGAATAAGCTTAATATGGACCATAATCCCAGCGAGTGGCTTTTATTCATAGATTCGTCGAAATACAGCCTAAAAGCAGTCCTAATTCATAATGGAAACAAAAAACCATCTATTTCTTTAGCCCATTCGGTAACAATATAAGAAACCTATGACAACTTAACAACCATATTAAACCGTGTTAAATATGAACAGTATCAGTGGGATATCTGTGGAGATTTAAAAGTCATGGGTATCTTGCTAGGACTTTAAGGGGGTTTAACAAATTATTGCTGTTTTTTGTGTTTGTGGGACAGTAAGGCAACAAAAGAACACTACAGTAAAAATGATTGGCCTCATAGAACTTCTTTTGAACCTGTTACTTTAACCATTAAGTATGCCCTTTTGATAACTCAAAAGGTGCTGCACCCTTTTTATATTAAGCTTGGACTAATGAAAACTTTTCAAAGCCATGGAAAAAGAAGGTAGGGGTTTCCAGTACCTAAGAGAAATATGTCCTCAACTAAGTGATGCAAAATTAAAAGAAGGCATATTTATTGGACCTCAGATAAGGAAGCCCCAAGAAGATAAAAGCCTCATAGATGAACTCATAGATGAATGTTGCATGTGTCTAAAAATACATTTTGCACCCCGATTTGAATATTTTCCCAGAAAATTTGGGTGCAGCAAGCAGCGAACAAGAAGAGAGGTTTCACCAGGACATCAGGACGATGGAAACAAGATACCAGGGATACTGAAACCCATCTATGTTGGGCACACTTTTGGTTTTAAAAAGGGATCATGCCACAGAACACAAAAAAAAAAAAGTGAATGTTTTTGTCGCTGTATCATATCTCGTGCAATATATTTTTTATTTACATAACAACCAATTCTCAATAATGTTTTTGCATAAATTCCACATGTTTTATATGTTTATATTAAATAAATATATTAGATTGCAAAAATATGTCGTCTTGACTATGACGTTCTTTTGCTGGCTCTTACAGTGGTTTACGTTAATAATTTTTTTCGGTATTTAAAAACAAACCTGTTACTTGTCACTGAACCCTTTTTATTTTTGTTAATGTTTAGATTTTCTCTTTTTTTTTTGTTTATTCAAAATATGAAATATTACAAGGCGCGACACCACATGACCAACAGGTGACTTGAAGCAGCAATCTTAGCTTTATATTGTCGAAGTTCGAACAGCAACTAAACCAAAGTTGACCAAATTAATTAGGTCTACTTCTACGAAAGGCATCAACGGAGTCGGTTATGAATCCTTACATTATAGGCATAAATTTGCCAACGGAAACATCAACATCAGTGAAAATAAAAACGTTAAGATTTAAAATAACTTTTATTTTAAAAAGAATAAAATTTAAAAAACAACTTATTTTTCAAGAGCTTTGTTCGTCATCACTATTATAAATTTTATATTAGTATGATTGAGATAAAAGTAAGATAAATTACGCATTTAATATCTTATTATAAAATTTAACTATAATAGGATAAAGAAAACTGGTTAAAAAAACAACAAACTTAAGGTCAAACCAATGACCCTGTAATTATAGTTAGCCTAATAACTTGTTTTAGTGGCATTAGTGGTAATTCTGTTTCCATAACAAAGTTAGGGTGAAGACAGCTGAGCTTTCTCACCATTTTAGGCGCAATAAGACTAAATATCACCTGAAAGCTAAAGATAACAAACAACTTATTACAGGCAGTGTCTTACGTACTTTCTACAAGTTATTTATAGAAATATATGGTGATTCGAAAGTATATTATAAAATAAAGTGGATTTGTATTGTATTGTATTGTAATGAACGGGGTCGCTCGGATCTAGTGTAGCCCTCCTTCACTTCGACCTAAAGAGATCTTTTGTGAATATCCTTTGTTGGTTAGTGCCCGGTAATTCCTATACCTTTAGCAAAGTTCAGGATACTACACGGTGCAAGTTGAATAATATCTCTAGGAGTAAGATATACCCCTTCGAGGAATTTAAGCCGTTGTCGGGTCAGTTCTCTGCATTCACAGAGAATGTGTTTCGCAGTTTCGTTTGCTTCATGACAAAACCGACATTGTTCATCCTCGGTAACCAGTTTAAGTTATTTTTTGAAGTTCCAGTAGCTTCTTTGTGTACTTAGGTAATGCGAAATAAATCTTTTCCCTGCCTTTGTTCTGGGATGTTGTTAGTAAGTTTTTTTTGACTTTTTCCCATGTTTAGTTCCTCTAAGTTGGCCTCTATGGTGCCACAAAAGGGTTCAGGTCCATAGAATGGTCTCGTGCTCCTTCCTTGGAATTAATCCAATTTCATTGCCCTCCACTCCTTCATGTCCTGGTACCCACTCCCCGAGTAACTTTTGTTGTGTTTGGCCAGTTGGTTTAGAATTGTCGGCATTCCCAGGCTAGCTTTGAATTAAAAGTGCATAAAGTCAATGCCAAAAACGCCGCTGTGATAAAAAAAAGGTTTTCCCGGGCCGGGACTTTTTTGAAGCGCAAATGTAAAAGTGGATTTCACGGAAGATGGGGGGCCTTGCCGAGACTTTGGGTTGCAACTTGGGGCCCCTGAACCAGCCCCAACCCCTTTTTCATTTAATCCATCATTAATACAAGTGAGTTTTTGCTTTGGTGATTCTCCCTATTTGGCGGTCTTGAAAAACCACTTAAAAGACGGGAAAATCCCCCCCTATAGGCTTATGGTGGGTTTGGTCAGAGTTTTAATCTCATTTTTTTCCTTTTAAAAGGTGTCTAGTGGTCCCCCATTTTAAATATTTTGGGGGAAAACCCCTGGGCCCCTCGTTCCCCCCCTTTTTTATGTGGGGGGGGGGAAGGGGGGTTTAAAAAAATTGTCTCCAAAAGGGGGGTTTTGGGGCCCAAGTTTTTTTTTCCAGTAACCCCCAGCGGGCCCAAGTCTTGTTTTCAAAACTTTCCTTTTTTGGTTTTTTTTTTTTTTCCCCCTTTTTTTCCGGTTTTTTTGGCCAATTTTTTTTTTTTTAAAACCTTTTTTTTTGGGAGGGCCCCCTTTTTTAATTTTTTCATAGTTTTTTACCTTAATTTTTTGGTAGGACAATTAGATATTTTTTTTTAGAAATTTTACAATGTTTTTTAAACCCCGGACTTTAATTTTTTCCCCTTTTTTTTAAAATTTTTAATTTTTTTTTTTTAAAATTTTTTTTCCTTTAAGCCGTTTAACCCGGGGGGTTTACCGTTCCTCGGCGGTAATATGCCATCCCCCTGCCCCGTGGGGAACGGGTTCTCAATTTTTGGGGAAAACCCTTGTTTTGCAGCTGCCAAAAAGGGGTTTTGCTATTTTGTTAATACGTTTTTTTTTAAAAAAGAAAAATCCCCTTTGTTAAAGGGCTCTACCCCCGCCCACGAATCGCAGCGGGAAAACTTTCCCGAGATTAGCGTAAAATTCTGCGCGAAGAAATGTGGCCCCAAGGGCATTTTCCCGGGGGTTTACCTTCAGGAAAGTCGCGAAGCGCGAACCACCTTTAAAAACCCCCGGGGGGGGGGCCTCCTTTTTTTTTGGAAACCCAAAAATTTAAAGAAATAGGGAAAAACCATATTTCCCTTTTTTTTTAATTTTTTTAAGGGGTTTTTTTAAAAAAGGGGTTTTTGGTTTTTTTTAATAAAAGGGGTTTGGGAAAAAGGGAAAAAAAACCCTACCAAAAAAGGGGCCCCCAAAAAATTTGAAACCAAACCGGGGATCTTTTTTTTCCCGATCGAAGGGTTTTATAAGGTTTTGAAACTTATTATCCCCTTAAACTCTAGATCCTTAACATGGTCAAAGGGGGGGTTTTAAAAAGGTATTAAAATTTCCCAGAGGGCCCCTTTTAAAAAAAAACACCTAACATATTAAATACTTTTTTAATGGTTTTTAAATTTTTTTTGTCCCCCGGGGTATTTGGGTTAAAAATGAAATTTTTTTAAAAATTTTTTTTTCCTTTTTCCCTTTTAAAATTTTCCTTTTTAAACACCCAAAAACCCCCTTTTTTTCCGCGAAACTAAACTTAGTTTCCCAAAATTTTTGCCACCCCCTTTTTACCAGGACGAACTTATTTAAATCTTTTTCGCCCCCGGGCCCTTTTTTTTCGCCCCCAACTCTTTCTAGTTTTTTAAAAAATTTGGGGGCCGTACCCTTTGGGGCCTTAAAGGTTTTCATCGGGAAAATTTTCCCATCAGTTCCTTGATTTCCCCTTTTTAAAAATTGGGCCAGTATCATTTCCCGGTTTTTTCCAAAAATTTTTTTTTGTTTTAAAAATTTTGGGGGGTTTTTTACAAAAACTGGCAATTAAGGATAAGCATCAAACCTGCACGATCAATGTCTCTTTTAAACCCAATTATTGGGAAAACCCACCTTTTTCCCAAGGTTCCCAAACCCAAATTCCCCCCTAAGATCTTTTTTATTGCCCCAAAGTCGATAAGGAAACTACTCCCCGTATTTTTTTAATCTTTTTTTTTCCAACGGGCCCTGTTCCTCAT
This sequence comes from Listronotus oregonensis, assembly GCA_019359885.1. Taxonomy (NCBI): domain Eukaryota; kingdom Metazoa; phylum Arthropoda; class Insecta; order Coleoptera; family Curculionidae; genus Listronotus; species Listronotus oregonensis. The sequence goes on along the minus strand of JAHBCN010023152.1, from coordinate 4,810 downwards.
AAAATATCCGATATCTTTTTTAAAAGGTTGGGCGGATAAAGCGTATTCTTTTTTCCCCCAAATTTAAAAGAAATCGTCTAGATGGAGGGCATACCGGTAATCGTCCAAAAAAATGACTTAAAAACCTTTCCCAGTCTTAACTTGCCTGTTTTTAATTGCTAATATCCGGGGATTATTGGGGGCTGGAAAGGGTTTTTTGGTGCCCCATCCTAGAAAAAAAGAATTTTTAACTCTTTCTTTTAACTACAGACCTTATCTTTTTTCTCCGTTGTGTGGGAAAAAAAATTTTGAAAACTTAAAGTATTTGGAAAAAACAAAATTTTACCCGGGAGACAAATTTTTTCTTCTTAAAAAATCTTCCCAGATCATCTTTCCTTTGTCTTACATAACTGGAACAAGTTTTGGTTTTATAAAACCTAGATTGTCGCTTTTAAAATATCCAAAAGGGTTTTAAGGGGGCCTGACCCCCTTTCCCCCCCTTTTTCCAGGGCTTTTATCTAAACCCTTTTTCTTTGGGTGTCTGTTTTCCCTTTTGAAATTTACGTATATCGGGTTTTGAGGTGGTCCTCTTCCAGTTTTCATCAAGTTAAGCCTTTGGGGGGCCCCGGGGCAGCAGTATATTCGGCGTCCCCCACCCAAATCTTGGGATACTTGATTTTTTTTAAAGAAAAGGTTGTTCGCCTTTTTAAATTTATTTCTTTCTTGCAGAAAAGCAGCCTGTTCTTGCCCCCCGACGGGCTGTGGGGTCCCGAATTAGCCAGTATTTCCCCCGACAGCCTTCAAAAAACCCCCGTAGTCCACTTTTTTGAATTCCTTTTCATTAAAAAAATAGGCTCAAACTTTTAAATTTGTTCGCTCCCGACTATTAAAAAGTCCTGGCAATAAACTCCTCTTACCACACCTAAGACACCCATGGTCTGTTGGGACTTTTCTTTAAAAAAAATTTTTATTTTTTCAAGATTTAAAAAAAAAAAAATTTTTTAAAATTTTTTTTAAATAATTTGGGTCCCCACTTTTTTTTAGTTATTATACGCCACTGTTTGTCACTCTCGAAAAATATTGCCATGAAAAAGAACCAAAAAGTAAATTGGAAATTGAATTTTTTTTTTAAAAAAGGGAAACATTTTGATTTAATGACTATATTTTTTTTTTTTTAAAGATTTTTTTTAAACCCCACTGCATGACCGACGTCTCTGAATTGGGGTTGGAATTGCGATCTTTCCCTTTATCCCAAATTTGAAAAATTTAAACCTGGTGATGGCGTTAAATTTCAACCGGCTCATTCTTAGACACGGAATAACACTCATTGAAAATTATTTATGAGGATTTTGGGGTTTAAAGTTCGTCTTGCATGCAATAAATTTTAAAAAAAATAGTAAGCTGATCTGTGGTTTGGCAGTACCGCCAATGTTAATTACAATATTTACTCACATTACTGTGATAGTATTACTAAAAAAATATATATATATATGTTTTTTTTTTATATATATATATATATATATATATATATATATATATATATATATATATATATATATATATTATATATATATATATATATATATATATATATATATATATATATATATATATATATATATATATATATATATATATATATATATATATATATATCTATATATAAATAAAACAGTGTGGATCAAAAACGGAATAAATTCAATATTAAATAAATGGAGGCTTTTTCCCAAAAAAAATGTCGGACATGTCGATTGATTTTTTTAATTGCTTTTTTTTTATAACTAAAACTGATTATACAGGGTTTTAAAAAAAGGGGCCAATATAACTTTCTTAATTTAAATGAAACCCCCCTTATTTATTCAATTTTTTTTTTTTCAAAGCATTCTAAACTATTTTATGTACTGTCCTATAAAAACTTGGGCTTTTTCGGAAATATTCGTTTTTTCCAGGTTTATTGCATCTTTCCCTTTTTTGCTGCTTGCCCTTTCTTGGGGGGTTTCCTATTGTGCATATACGTACTGGGGAAACCTTGCCCCCCGTATGGACAAGCAAAAAGAAAAATAAATTTTAACATTTCTCTTTCGCTCCCGCCGTTAGCGGGGGGGGGGGTATATACCCGCCGACAAATTAAGAGGGAGGGGGGGGGTTATAAACCTATTATTGCTTTTCTCTCGCACATTTTTAATGCTTCTAGGGGTATATGCCCCCAAAATAACCCTTAAGTAAGTGGCAACCATCAAAAACCATCTAAAGCACCTAATTTTTCCCGGGGAAACAGTTGAAAATAGGTGGGGGGCAATTTTACAAAAAATATTGTGTTGTTCTGAAAAAAAATTTAAAAATTTTGGGGTTCTTTTAAAATTTAAAAATTTTTTATTTTTTTATGACCCCCCTGTAAAAAGGGGGTTTTTTGGGTTGAAAAATCCCCGCTTTAAAATTTGGTATGTCCGAGCTTTTTTTAACCCCGCCTCCTTTTTTTTTTTTTTCCTTTTTTTATCGTTTTTATATATATATATATATATATATATATATATATATATATATATATATATATATATATATATATATAATATATATATATATATATATATATATATATATATATATATATATATATATATATATATATATATATATATATATATATATATATATATATATATATATATATATATATATATATATATATATATATATATATATATATATATTTTAAAAACTTTTTTTTAGTTTCTTTGACCTTAATTTATAATATTTAATTTTTTGTAGGTTTTTCTTGGCTTTGGTCTTTTTTTAAAAAAAAAACACTATTTGTGTTTAATTATTTTATTTTATATATGACGTTTCGGCCATTTTTTTGGCCTTTTTCAAATTCTAAAATATAAAAAAAGCTTTTCGTACAATCGTTAACATAGTAAAAACTAACACCCCCAACATAGATAACAAAAAAAAAAAACAATTTTAAACAAATATACACTTTACATTTTTTTACCGACAGACATTTAATTTACTGTGCGTTTTACAGCAACAGATGTATACTTTACTAAGGTTACTAACATCTTTTTTGTCGTTGATGGCATTCTTTTTTTTTTTATCTCTATCATTTCAAAAAATTTCCCCCTTTTTTTTTTTTTTTTTTTTCGGTTGATAGGTTTTTTTTTGCATTATAATTAAATTTATTTTTTTTTGTATTTTCCCTGATTGGTCAAAGCAAATTTGTTTTTTATCATATTTGTGATTTTTTTGCCTATTCTCTAGGTTTTGGCTTGTTTGACCTATATACACACCATTGCAGTTGTTGCAAGGTTTGATAAATGACATTTTTTTTTTTTTTTGGGGTTTTTTTTTTTTTAGCTTACTGAAATTTTTTGATAAAAATTTTTATCCTTTGGGGATATTGTTATATTTTTTTTTTTTAAAAAAGGGGTTAAAATTTTTGGGGTAATCCATTTATAAAGGGTAAAAGACATATATTTAGTGTTTTTCTTTTTTTTTGATTTTTTTTTTTTTCTTTCCATTATAAAATTTATGGATTCTTTTTTTAAATATTTTGTTTAAAGGGTTTTTTGGGGTTTTTTTTTTTAGGGCTTTTTTTGCTTTCTTAATTGCTTTTTTTTTTAAAATTTCCCGGGTCCCGACAATTCTATGGAGCGGTCTGCTAAGCCTTTATTACTTTTTTTTTTTGAAAATTTTGGGGGGGGGCTTGACTCGAAATTTAGATATCTAGAAGACCAAGTTTTTTCTGTACCATTCTGTTTTTATAGACCCATCGATTGGTGAAGTGTGACATCTAGGAAGTTGATTTTTTTTTATTTTGCTCTATTTCGCTGGTAAATTAAAATTCTGATGGTATTTATTAAATTTTTTTCCCAAAAAATATAGTTTATTTTATCCGATGGGACAGCGGTTATGCAGTCATCAAGGTATCTGTAAAAGAACGGCACACTGAAATCCCAAATCTGACAATACATTTTCCTCAAGGTCCTCCCAGTACCAACTGGGCCACCACACTTGATATTGAAGCGCCCATTGCACAACCTTGCATTTGTTTGTAAAAAAGTTCTTTTATAGAAAGTACGTTGAATTTAAAGTTAATTCAGTAGCTTTTTGGAAACTCGGTTTTTTGGGAAAGTCTGTAAACTTTTTTATATCATCCCACTTCTTTTTTTTAAAAATTTTTTAAATTTAAAAGGGGGTGGGTACGTTTGTATTAACGATAAACATCAAAAAAAATTAACAAGTTAGTTTTTTTTATTTGATTGTACAAAAAATCTTTTTATATATATATATATATATATATATATATATATATATATATATATATATATATATATATATATATATATATACAAAGGGGGTAAATTCGGGGTGCTGCATGAGGATCTCGGAAACCGTAAAGATACGAAGTCGGGGTTAAAAAATTTTTTGGGAAAATTCGTTTGGGGGCCCAACAACATGCCGATTAGAAAGTTGTAAAATTCCGAGTACTTCCGGAGATATCCGGAAAAAAAACCCCCAAATTTTCTGATTTCGTTTTTATTTTTTTTTTGGGGGTTTTTTCAAGAGATATGAAAAAACAAAAGACACTTTCATTACTTCTTAAGCTCTACAAAACAGCGTTGAGAGATTTTCCGTACGACGTTTCGTTTTCGTTAGACCATCATCAACTTTATTTTTTTTAAAAAAGGACCTAGGTTTTTTTTTAACCTCTTATTATCCCAATTACAAAAATGTATAACCTTAATATTTATTAACAAATATGGAACGCCCTTTTTAAAAATTATGTGCGTTCCTTGTTTTCTCATTGTCTCTTATTGAAAATATGTTTATT
>JAHBCN010023151.1:0-12786 GCA_019359885.1 Listronotus oregonensis | reverse complement strand
TTGGTGTTTTTTAAAAAAATCGTTGTAGAGCCGTTTACAATCGCTCCCAACAACTCTATAAACTTTTCACTAGCGTCAGTCCCCCCTATAAGTTTTAAAAAACAGATAATGAGTCGTCGAAAGAACATTTAATATAATGGGAAAAGGTGGGATATTTTCAGGGTTTTAATTGTATACGATTCATCAGGGTTAAAATTCATTTTCCTCCCCCAATGGGCTTTCAATAGTTTCAAAATCAGCGTAAACAACAAAAAGGAACTTTTAATTTTTTCTAAAATTTTTTTCAAATTTTAAATATATTCGCAGGCACGTCTTTACCATATTTATCCCTTGCGCAATTCGGTAGTTGGTAATTTTAACTGCAACATGGTTAAAATCATGTCCCCGGAGGGGTTTTAAATTTTTTATTTTTCGAATAAAAAAAAATCAAACATCCATCCAAAATACTTTGTACCACAATGTGTAGATAATTGACTTGAGATCAACCTAGACAAGTTTCTTATTAGGCAATAATGTTGATTCCCATGATCATCCCCAAACTAATACGTGTTTCCCAAACTTATCTAAAGCGCGACCCCTGTTTTTTAAAAAAAATTGTTCACGCCCCCCTACTCATCCCCCAAAACCCAAAAAATAGCGAAAAAAATAGCGTGCCTAATTTACAACTGAGGGTTTCCCAAATTTTATTTTACTTTACTGTTTAAGTTTAAATTTAAATACTTTTAAAAAAATTCAACAATTTTTTTTAATAATTGCGATCTGTTCCACTAGTAAACTAGTAGTACTTCTGCCAGACTAGATTTACAATAAAAATAAATAAAAAAAAGTCGACTGCACATTGTACACCGCGACATCTTTGTTTGTGTCTACATCGCAATACTTTTCCATGATATTCGCGAAGGCTCTCCCTTACCGCTAGTAGATGGCACTCTAGAACGTTTCGTAGCCTCGTTTCGGCCCTTTTTTGGGGATGGAATGAGACCTCAGTTCAAAAGGGGTTGTGGCGAATGCAGCGGTATTGGGGAAAGAGTAAATATTTTGCGACCCTTTCATTCCCCCTTTTTGTATTTATTTTACGATAAATTACAAATTATGGATAAGTTTTTAAAAAGAAGTGCAGAACCATCTACGTCTGAAAGTGGCAGTAATAAAAAGAAAAAAAAGATTTACAGTGATGATTATCTTAAATATGGTTTTACCCTTATTTCCAATAAAAACCCCAATGTGTTATTTGTGGAGAAGTATTGTCAAACGAAAGCATGAAGTCAAAGTTTCTTCGACATTTAAAAGCAAACATCCAGATAAAAAAAACAAACCCTTAGATTTCTTTTAAAGAAAATTTAACGTCCTTCACAAAAAAGCAAGATATTTTTTTAATTTAAAAACCCCTACTAACGAAAAAGCATTATTAGCAAGTTATAAAGTTTCTTATAGCGTTGCCAAAACTAGTAATCCGCACACAATTGCTGAAAATCTGATTTTTTCCAGCAGCTGTTGAAATGGTACATATAATGATCGGTGAAAAAGAGGCTGCAAAGTTAAAAACAATACCTCTGTCAAATCCAAAGAAGAATTAGTGATATGGCAGAAGATATTCAAGCGCAAGTTGTGAAAAATCTTAATAAATGCACGTACTTCTCTTTTCAAATGGACGAATCCACGGATATATCTAACTGTGCCCAATTTATTACGTTTGTAAGATATGATACAAATAATGGCATTCAAGAAGATATTTTATTTTGTTCCCCATTGGAGACCAATACCACTGGAAAATGTTTATTCGACAGTTTTGTGAAACGCACAAGTAAATATGTTATTGACTGGGGAAAATGTATTGCTATATGCACGGATGGCGCTAAAGCTATGACAGGACATCAATCTGGTCTTGTCGTCAGATTACAAGAAATAATGCCTAATGCCACATGGAGACATTGTTTACATCGAGAAGCTCTGGCGTCAAAAGCTTTACCTCCTGAAATGGACTGTGTTATGAAAACCATCATTAAAGTTGTAAATTCCATTAAAGGAAAAGCTTTACAGACCCGTATTTTTCGAAAAATCTGCGAAGACATGGGTGCTATATTTCAAAATCTTCTTTATCACACCGAAGTAAGGTGGCTTTCAAGGGGCAACGTCTTAAAAGAGTATTTCACTTAAGAGCAGAGCTTTTAATGTATTTGAAAGATGAGAAGTCCCCATATGAAAATCAATTTTCCGATCATATTTGGCTTTTGAAACTAGGTTTCCTTGCTGATATTTTCGAACAATTAAATATTTTGAACAGTAATTTGCAAGGTCGCGACATTAATATAATTACAGCCACAGATAAAATTAAGGGGTTTATAAGAAAAATCGATTTATGGTCAACTTCACTTGGAAAAAAGCAGCTCGATTCATTCCAGTGCATTCAGGAAATTATAGAAAATGTATGTTACAATGCTACAAATTTTGAACAAGTTTTTGCAGGCATGCAAGTTACTTTGCTTAATTTAAAACAAAAGCTCTGTGATTTTTTCCCCGAAGAAATTCAAAACAGTTACGACAGTTGCAGATGGATACTGAATCCGTTTTTAGCCGATTCCTTTCAACATGCTGAAATACCAATAAACATGAAAGAACAACTTATTGAAATATCAAGTGATGCAATGTTCAAGCTGCAATTTTTTTCCCAGAACCCGGACGAATTTTGGACCAAAAAGATGCAGGAATACCCTCAGTTGGCGAATGAAGCTGTAAAATGTTTGGTTCCATTTGTAACATCATATTTATGTGAGTTAAGTTTCTCGTCTATGACTGCCATTAAAACAAAAGTTAGAAATCGTCCTGTACTTGAAAACGATATAATTGTGTGTGTCTCAAATACACAGCCTAGATTTGAAAGACTAGTTTCAAAAAACAGGCGCATGGGTCTCATTAACATTGTAATATTTGACTTTATTTTTTTCTTTTATTTTTAAGGACTTTTTTAAAAACTTTAATATTTAGTTTTTTATGTTTGTTTGATAATTAATTGTTAATTTTTATTTACGGCTTTATTAAAATAAAAATACATGATTTAACAAAGTAGTGTTTTTGTCTTATTTTGAAATTTCCGGCGACCCCCTAGTACCTCATTGCGACCCCCCAGGGGGTCGCGACCCACACTTTGGGAAACACTGGACTAATAAGTTAAATGCGTAGGTTTTCGAGATCTGGTAAAATACAAGGGCCAACAACTTCAATACTATTTTTGCCATTTTCGAAAACCTTTCATCCGTACACATTGACAGAAATATTATTGAGTTGCTCAAACTTGTGAGCATTTACAAGTGTAAACGGAAATTCATACCTGTAAAATCCAACTCGTTCTCAAAAGGTAAATAGTTCGCGACTCTATTCGCATGTTGAGTTCGATCGAGAGGATGCAGGTGAGCTAGGACTGACCACATGAAACATTTTTCATCCTGGTTTTAAATGTTAAGAACAGCTTTCTTTGCTTCAATCTCTTTAGGCAGCGGTATATACGAAGAAGCCTTCATTGGGTTGTACTTATTTAAACTTATATCTAAATGGAGAAGCTGTTGCAAGTGCCACGCTCTTCTAATTGCGTAGAGAGTTATATTTGAAATACCCAATACCAGTCGACTCTGTGAGCCACTGGGAAACAATAAAAAAATTTTTAAATTTCTATATTTTTTTCCTCACCTTATGAAAACTAATCTAAAAACGGGTGTGGAGTCGAACGAGAGCAGCCGCGCTGCGGGCAAATTAGGTTTGCCTGGACAGCCCCTAATGCCGAAGGAGTAGGGGGGTTTTATGGGCGCCACTACCTTTTGGCCAAACAGGTAGAAGTTTCCCACGATGGCTTTGGAACTCTCCTTCGACCACACCAACACTATATGCGTAGGCAAGAAGTTAGGGAGGTACAAATAACATACATATTTCAAAACACAGTACAATATATTATCAATCAAGTGAAATAAACAAAAGAACAGCAGAAAATGATCTCGGTTTATACTCAGGTAATCTTAAAGTATGACAAATTTGCAAAATACCGAAGCAATAGAAGGTATACTAAAAGCTATGATTTCTAATGAAGAAGTTACAATATAAAAAATAAATATATATATATATATATATATATATATATATATATATATATATATATATATATATATATATATATATATATATATATATAATATATATATATATATATATATATATATATATATATATATATATATATATATATATATACATGTGTCCCAAATTGGTGGGGAATGTATGGGGATCTTGAAACCACGATAGATAGAAAATCGGTTAAATGGGGGAAAATTTTGGGCAATTTTGTTAGTAAGCTAATCCCGTTTACTACATGGTTCTATCATTCAGGTTTTGAGAAATTTTGAAAACCTGAAACATGCATTTTCGAAAATCGGCCATATTTTTTTTATAAGTGAAAATTTTTTAAATCTGTAAAAACTTCTTCTAAGCAACTTTTTTTGTAGAATATGACCAAGTAGTCAATTTTTATTTTCTACGTTTCGGCTTTTTAGAATCATCATCAACTTTATTTTTTCATATGGACGCCATATTGGATTTTTACGCAGCCAAATAGTGCTTTTTATTCTGATTTCAACAATGTATAACATGTTATAATTTAAGAGTTTATAACGTCATTTATTTCAAAAAACAAATATTTTCTCAGTTGGCCTTGATTCCGGCGAACGTCATTTTTTTTGTAAACAATAAAATATTAGTAATTGGCAAAATAGATAAGCTGAAGAGATATTTTACAGAAATGGGACAATAGCTGTAACGTTAATACCGTGTTACACCAAAATGTAATGACGCCCATATGAAAAAGTAAAGTTGATGAATCATCATCAACTTTACTTTTTCATATGGGCGCCATATTGGATTTTGTCGCAGCCAAATAGTGCTTTTTATTCTTATTTCAACAATGTATAACATGTTATAGTTTAGGAGTTTATAACCTCATCCACTTCAAAAAACAAATATTTTCTCAGTTGGCCTTGATTCCGGCGAATGTCATCTAGCGTCATTATCAAGTTAGCTCGGGTACGTTATTAATTTTTTTTTAACTTTGTAAAATGATTAATTATTTAAAGAAAAACTTGATATTTTGCAACGTTATTTCCAAAGCAATAGAAATGTTAATAAAGCTGCGCAAACGTACTTCGAAAATTTTCCTGAAAGGCAACATCCTAAACTAACATACTTTCAAAAACTGGTTACAAATTTGCTTAAATTCGAAAGTTTTAAAAAACCACGACCTAAGAAGTACGTTGAAGAAAATCGACAACGAGATGCTACAGTTAACCAACAATTTAAAGAAAATCCAACATCTTCAGCCAGGGATGTTGGATAGAAAATTCCACTCACCTAAGTTAACCATTCATAGGGTAGTTAGGACTATTTAAAAAAATATCGTTAATATGTTAAGAAATATGGACCACATTTTGAATTTAGGTCGTTATTTTACATCTTTATTTTAGTAGGAATATTAGTTTAGCCACTTTTTTGTTTTCACTTGTTTCAATTAACTTGTTAGGTGTAGTTTTGTTGTAACACGGTATTAACGTTATAGCTATGTTCGCGAACCCATTTCTGTAAAATATCTGTTTAGCTTATCTATTTGGCTAATTACTAATATTTTATGGTTTACAAAAAAAATTACGTTCGCCGGAATCAAGGCCAACTGAGAAAATATTTGTTTTATAAAATAAATGAGGTTATAGACTCATAAATTATAACATATTATACATTGTTGAAATCAGAATAAAAAGCACTATTTGGCTGCGTAAAAATCCAATATGGCGTCCATATGAAAAAATAAAGTTGATGATGATTCTAAAAAGCCGAAACGTAGAAAATAAAAATTGACTACTTGGTCATATTCTACAAAAAAGTTGCTTTGAAGAAGTTTTTACAGATTTAGAAAATTTTCACTTATAAAAAAAATATGGCCGATTTTCGAAAATGCATGTTTCAGGTTTTTTCAAAATTTCTCAAAAACCTGAATAGATAAAACCATGTAGTAAACGGGATTAGCTTACTAATACAATTGTCCAAAACTTTCCCCATTTAACCGATTTTCTATCTATCGTGGTTTCCAAGATCCCCATACATTCCCCACCAATTTGGGACAACTGATATATATATATATATATATATATATATATATATATATATATATATATATATATATATATATATATATATATATATATATATATATATATATATATATATATATATATATATATATATATATATATATATATATATATATATATATATATATATGAGAAAAAATAAATAAAATAAAATATCGCCTTATCTGGTTGGCTCCAAGGCCTGGTACACTGGTGCTCCACGCGGAGGACGGGGTTCTTGTATCCCACACGGAAGGCCGATTCCACGTTGAAAGACTAGTCGGAAGACCAGCCGGAGAACATACTCTCAGTCGGAGAACTTACTCCCAGTCGGAGGACTTAACGCCACTTGACTCCCCGTAGGAAGACCCTATAGGCGAAAAATAATTCGTCTAAGAAAATTGATCAAACTCGCAAATACAAACCATTAAAATTACGGTAATTATTAAAGTTCCCCTTACAAAAAAATCATAATAAAAAAGAACAAATCAATTTGAGAGTAGATTTAAAACCTGACACTTAGAGAGAAATAAATTTAACAACTCCAAATTTTCCCCTTGTTTTACTATAATTCACTGTAAATGGGCACAAGCTACTTGAAATCAAACTTAATTAATTATAAATCTAGGGAAATCTACTAAGTCCCGTGCTTGCCAGTTTCTCACAATGAAATTTATTTTACATTGCAAAAGGCAAATGCCCATCAAAATTAATTGATATGAAAAAAGATAAATAAATAAAAACAAAAAAAAGACCCAGGGCTATAGCTTTACTTTACAGTTGTACACAAAAAAAAAATAGAATTGAATAGAATCAATCACAAGATAATTTCTTTTTTTTCTTTTTAACCGAGATAAAAAAATTAAGACTTAGCTACAACCATAAGTTTAATTAGAAGTAACCCCAGTTTCAGTGCACAGAAAAAAAATTAAAAATAAAATAAGTTAATCAGTTAAGCTCCGAATGTTACTATAGAAACCTAACCAAGTAAACATGGCTAACTTAATGACTCCAAAATAAAATTTATTACAATCAGGATAAATACATAGGTTTCTTATAAGAGTGTTTAAATAAAGGTAGGTATTTGCAATTCATTAAAGAAAATAACTGGTTCGAGTACGAAAGAAAATTCGAGAAAATTTTCCCAAGTTTCAAAATTTAAATTTAATCTAACTAAAATCCCTTAACATATATATATACCAAAATTTAATGAAGTTATAACGGTACTGGGCTAGTTTTTCCAAAATATTTTTCAAAATAAAATCTAAAATAATTAAGCACACAACCAAATTATACATTTGTTAAGAGAAAATTTTTGATAACACCAATTTTCGAACCAAGGGAAAGAAAATAAAAAAAAAATATTAGAATTTATTACTACAAAATGTACGAGGTCGTCGTTTCCAATTTAAACCGTGACACAAGGCCCACCCTGTAAAAAGAAAAATTGTTAAAATACATGTTTAAACAAGTTAAAACCTGCAAATAAATGATGAATCATAGGTTAAAATCGATAAAATGAGTCAGAGATTGATGCGAGTTAAAGCTTGTTAATGCATCAATAATAAGATTACTTACCACTATCTTTTTCCGAAAACTCCAAGGCCTTCTTGTCCACGATGGAAACAAATTGCGCCAACAACTCCTCCAGATCCGTATTCCCGTTCACCACCCGAAACTTGGTGTTGAAGGACTTGACCTCAGCCACTTCTTTGGTCTGCAGGAGGAAGCGTCCGAAAAGCTCCACATCGACCTTAAGGCTTTCCCAATTTTGTACCTGTTTCCCACCAACTTGACGAAATTGGTGTTAAGGTTTTCCATAAATCTTTTCACGTTGGTGGGGTCCTCATTAGATGTTAATCGGTATGTCGCAATTCGGCTCCTAAACGATGTTCTAATTAACTGGATTCCAGCTTCCTCCTGCTCCACACAACAATTGGAACGATGTTGCAGGGTACGTAAATGTCCTTGGAATTTGGATGAAGGGATGTCCATGTTACATACCCTGCAACGCTTAGTGGCTACTGCTGATGTCGATGGTTCTGTAAAAATAATAACTATTTAGTTTACCTATTTAAATGTTAGGAAATAATTTAACAAAATACAGTTAGAAATATTTTACACTTACCATCTCGGAGGTCAAGTCTCGCTTTCTTAGACGCCATAGCTAGTGGGGCTTCGGCTTGTCTTTTGGGGGCTGGATGTTTCTCACGGTGATGGCGTTGGAGAGCCCCTCGGACTTGTAAATAGCCCCACACTTGTCACAAATCTTGACTGTTACTCGACAATCGCCGTGGCGTTTAAGATGATCCTTACGGGTAAATGAGCGGGAACAATATTCACACTTGAACATGATCTGTAAAAACAAACGATTGTAAGGTTAAATAAAAGCCTGGTTCTCCTAAAAGGGGTTTATGCTAATATTTATACAACTATTATATGTATTTTATCATCTTAAATCATAATAAAAAGAATTATTATAATCTATTAATAAATAAACAAGTTATGGGCTGCAATGTCAAAAGGGCTTTATACAAATAATAATTTTAGTCGGTTAATAAATATATTTTAAAACCTAAAATCATATAGAAAAAGAATTATTGCGATTGGTTGGTAAATAAGAAAGTTGTTCCTAGTTTTGACAAAAGGGCTTTATGTAAATAATAAATTGTCTCAAGTTAAATAGGTATTTTATCACCCTAAATCGCATAAAAAAGAATTATGCTATTTGGATAATAAATAAAAAAGTTATACATAGTATTGCCAAAAGGACATTATGCTAAAGGTTGCTTTACCCAACTAATATGTGTATTTTAATATTCTAAAACATTTAGCGAAAGAATGGTGTTGATCCGATAATTAGGAACTGAGTTATAAGCGAAAAACATATAGGGACCTATTAGCAACCTGCGCAGATGCTAAAACTTGTATTCTGGCTAAACCATTAATAAAAAACTTGCGCAAATAGCGGGAAAAGTGGCTTCGCCATCCCGGCTGATAACGATCTTTCATAAAATGACATTTAAAAAAATTTTATTTTGACACTTGGATATATTAAAAAATTATAATATTTTTTGAAAACGTGTAAAATGGTTATTAATAATAAGTTTTGATAAATTTTAATATAAATAGAAATTTATGTATAGCTATATAAAAACATTCAAAATAATAGTTTTAAAGATTTAATGAGTGTTTGTATACTTGTAATAAAAATTACTAACACTAATAAAAATAAGAACTTGTATTTAACTATGTGTAATTATAAGGAAAAATTATTACAAAATAACTATTATGAAGTTTTTTGATTATTTTTTAATATTAATATTAATATTAATAGAAAATGTAAATAGTTTTTTGATTCTTGTATATATTAAAAAACATATTATTGCAAAATGATCATAATGAATTAGTTTTTTGATAATTTTTAATATTAATATTAATAGGAAATTTATGTATAACCAATATGAAGCTCTTCAAAAAATAATAGTTTTAAAGATTTAACGGGTGTTTTTAATATTTGTAATAAATAAATTACTAACACTAATAAAAATAAGAACTTCTATTTAACTATTTTAATTATAAGGAAAAAGAGGTTTTTTAAGCAATAAATAAAACTAAGTACTTACGATTGTAAAATAAAAATCACTTTTCACAAAATATATCACACAAAGTCTAAAACGTTTAAAATTTAATAAAATAATTATATTCAGGAGCACTATCGAAGACGAGTGTAACTGACGATATGTTGTTTTTAATCGTATTTTCAGCTATTTATACTCGCGAACATGTATAATCAAGGTTCTGGAATTTTCGTTGTGAAATAATATTTTAATTGTCAACAGGATGCTGTTTCCGTTTTGACGCGATAAGAATTTTACTTATCTGCGTTGTGGAATTTTCGTTGTGGAATAATATTTTAATTGCCAACAGGAAGCTTTTTCCCCGTTTTGACGTGATAAGAATTTTACTTATCTGCTTGTTATTTCCGCTGGAATACTAAACTCGTTGCAACAAATTGAAAACCGATTGGAATTACCAGTTAAAAAGGAAAAAAACATGCAACTTCTGTCATACCAGAAAAATATTCTGATATGTCAGAGTTTAGTGAAGAAGAAGAATATGATAATAAAAAAAAATTTAAAAATAAACAAGAAAAAAATGAATCAGTAGGGTCGGAACCAATAATTACTTCTACACCTGTAATTAAACTAGAAGATACTCCTATAAATATTCCTATGACAGTACCACGTAGAAAGAGAAAACTTAGTTTTTCCTCTACCAATAAACCAACAGATTTGAGAAAATTAATAGTCAAGGGAGTGGAAGCGGAAATAAACGAAGAGGAAGCTCAAAAACAACGCGAATATGAGGATCAACTTAATAAAACAATTTCAGAAAACTCTTAACCGATTATTATGACCAGTATAATAGTCTTCCATTACGATACATCAAAAGGTTTGTTACCGATTCAAGTAATGAAGATTCCGATGGAAAATTTAGAGTAAAATATGAAAAGGATATTGAAAAATTTTCAATAGGAAATAAACGAATAGATTTTGATGGCCCTGACTTGGTAATTGCTGGTAAAACTTACAAAGGTACTAAAGGACTTTACGGTTTACTATTCAATCGCAATGTTCCTAATAAATATACTAAAAGTGATGCTCAAAACTATGCTCGCATTTTGATGAGAACCAATGCATTAAAAAATGTTAAATCAAGTAATAATACAAAATTCAAAAAATTTATTGAACTATTATTATTAAAGCCTTTGTCAGTTGATGAAGGGACTAGTAAGAAAGGTGAAGGTCTAATGATGCAACTCAGTAATAAACCGATTGATTACGTATTTTGGGATGATCCAAATGAACTGGTTGATAGATTAAAATTATTACTTGCTTCGCAGATATCAGGCAACACAGGTCACATAAACGAAATTAATTCTATTATTGAAGAATTGCGTGAAGCCAACATTATTGAATAACTTTTTCAATATGTCTAACATTAAAAGACATATTGTGGAAGAATTTCATAAACCAGCAAGAAAAATTTTAAGCGACGTAGAGTTATACTTAAATCTTTATTGGATCTAATGCAAGCTGATTTGGTTGATATGAAAGAATACGAAAAGGAAAACAAAGGCTATAAATACATTTGTTACAAACTGCTTTTCAAAATTTGTCTGGGCTTTTCCACTTAAAACAAAAACATCCTTGCTAAGGCTCTTGAAAATGTCTTCAGGGTTCAAAAACCAATCCATCTTTGTACAGATTCAGGTGGTGAGTTTACTGGTAAAGAGGTACAAAATTTAGTGAAAAGTATCACATAAAACACTATGTTGTATATAGTGAAAAAAAGCTTCAATCGTGGAACGAGTTAACAGGACCTTAAAGGAATGATGTGGAAGGAATTTAGTATACAGGGGTTTATATAAGTGGTTAGATTTGCTACAAGCATTGTTAATACCTATAATAATAAAAAACATAGAACCATTGAATTAAAGCCTTCTGAAGTAACTAAAAACATGAAAAAAAGTTACTGAGCACTATGTATAGTCACATTAAAGTATCTAAACCAACATTTAAAGTAGGGATTCGGTGGAATTTCCAAGTTTAGAGGTGTTTTTGATAAAAAGTATATGCCAACTGGTCTGGGAAAAATTTACAATTAAAGGACATCTTACAAATCCTGGACGTATTTGCTTGAAGACATCAACAAACAAGATATTAAAGGTGGATTTTATGAACCTCAATTACAAAAAGGTAAATACAATGACATCTACCTAGTTGAAAAAGTTATCAAACGTAAAGGTAATAAAGTATTTGTCAAGTGTTAGTTTTGAAAAAAATAACAGTTGGATTGATAAAGATAATATTCAATAAAATATTTATGGTATTATTATCGCATAATTTTAGATAAACAATTAAACAATTTTATTTTTTTTTATTTATCAAAATTTTCATTTAAGATTAATCACCCAAATTAGTCATGTGGTTCGGCGAGTTAAGGGTTGCAAAGGTCAAAGGTACTTTTTAAAAGACCTTTATTAAATATTACAGTATAAAATAATTATAATAACGAGTACACAATATAAATTGAAACTGACTTAAATCTATTACAAGCCTACTATTTATATATAATTTATTGCTAACGTTGCAGTTTTAGCTGGGTCAGCGGTTACCGCAATTCTGCTTTATTTTGTGGGTTCATGGAACTATAATTTCTCCATCCCCTGGGGAAGTTTTGTAAGGGACGAACAAAACTGGCTTTGCATCTTCTTTGGCATTGGATGGCTCTTGTTCTGGATTTTTCTTTTTTCCAAACTTGTCTTATTTTGTATCCTGCAAAAAATCAGAAAAATGGTTAGTGTAATGTAGATAGGTGTCATCCAAAAATGAGTGTGGTGATTTGTCCATGGTTCCATCTCAATTGGTTGTAAATTTCTTCTTCTTTGGATAGTTTGTGAAGTTCATCGAGAGGGATCTTGTCCAGTTTTAGTGGTTTTAATTAATCTGTTCCCGAATGGGTTTTGTTCTTATTTTTTGGGAGAGTTAATGGTTCTTCTTGAATGGTTTTTGGGGAAATTTTTAAATGCCTCGTTATTTTTTTGGGAAATCGCAATTTG
>JAHBCN010023150.1:0-12764 GCA_019359885.1 Listronotus oregonensis | reverse complement strand
TATTGAAAAACACTTTTTTTACGAAACTGTCTTAGGGAAAGTGTATTTTGGGACCACATAGGTAGAAAAGTGAAAAATAGTAAAAATATTTTATAAAAAAACCCAGTAATTTGTAAAATTAAATCATTAAAAAATTTTTTTATTTTAGCTTATCCTCAAACATTTTAAATGTTTGAGGAAGGAGGGAAAACCATGGATTAAAAACATCGTCCTAAAAATAATAATACAATTCCATACCTACAAAACCAAAAAACATAAAACAGTAAAGTTTTTTAAAATGTCTGAATAGAAAATAATAAAATAAGCCAAATGTGTTTACCCAGATTTTCCCGATGGTAAATAGTATTGGAAAAAAAAATAGTGTGGATAGCATCAAGCTATAAAAAAATTATATGTGTGACAATAGTTAGGTGCAAGATCTTAATGAATTTTGGTTAAATTTCGGATTGCATTGAGAACTGAAGATATTCAAAAGCGGATATAATTATTTCTTGATAAAAGGGACTCGGGTTCAGTTGTTCTATTTAAAGGGGTTTTTTTTTATTTTAAAAAAAGTTTTTGAACCCCAAGTTTAATTGTTAGCAGATAAAAAAATTTTGTAGTGTTTACTATACATGATTAAAGGTAAGGACTTGGGAGCCAATTTTAATATAGATAGGATAAATTTTAAAGCCCCCCAGAAAAAAAAAAGAACGACAAAATTTCCCTACCCCCTTTCCCAATGCAACGACGGTCGACGATGCCAAAATTCGTTAAAATATTGTGACAGTGTTGTCATTTGGGAAAATATTTATTAGCAATTTTAAAAATGTTTTAAAATCATACTTTTTTAAAAATTTTTTTAAAAAAGTTAGCGCTTAGAAAAAAAAAAATAAAGAAATTTGTAAAAAGATTAATATTTTAGAAGGGGAAAGAATTTTATTATTTTAATAATAGTTATTTGTTATTTTATCGAGCGAGACAACATAAAAAATTTTTTTTTATTTGGCAACATTGCCCCCGCGTTCACTTGCATTGCCGTCCGGGGGCACTGGGGGTAAACCGGAACTGGGAAACCCCTTATTTTAACTACGCATCCCCATTTTTTCTCTTTCTACCCACGTTTTTCGCCCCTCTCGTAAATAGGCATTGGGGGGCGGCGGGGAAAATTTTAAAAACCCTATATAAAAAATTTGCATATAGTATGCATAAGGGGGTTTCCTTTAAAAATGTAATATTTAAAGGGGTGGTCCATCGTGGATTCTTTTAAAAAAAAACTTATATGAGTATGTACACGTATGACCTAAAGCTTGGCTTTTTAAAATACAGGGGCAAATTTTTTTAAAAAATATTTTGTATCTAGTAATATCTATTTTATATAATTAGGTACACACTAAAAGATCGCATCAAGATGCATTGTCAGATCAAAAAATTTTAAATTTTTTCTACCAGTGGCCCCCCTATGGGTTTTGTATTTTCCATTAATATTTTTTGGAAAAAAACAAGTTAATAATAATTGCAAAAAGAAAAAATTAGAAAAAAATCTCACCTCCACCAATTAAATTTCAAAACGAAACCTTACATATTTGGGACAGGAGATCCCACAGGGGAAATTTTTAATTTTTTCCAAAATGTGAGGGAAAATTTGATAATTTTTTATTTTCAGATTAAAATTGAAACCCTGAAAAAAGGGAATAAAAATTTAAATTAAAAAATAATAAAAATTTTTTTTTTTTAATTTAATTATATTTTTATTTTAATTTTAATTTTAATAAAAAAATGACTGCATTTTTTTTCTCCCACCTAAAATTTTAAAAAAAAATTAAATTTAAACCTAATGGGCATGGCATTCAAAAAAGGGGTTTCGTTTTTTGGGGTTTTTTGGAGGTGATATGATGGTTTTATTTTAATTTAACCCCTCCATCAAATTAACTAATTTAATTTAAATTAATGGGGTTTAGTTATTAAAAAATCTTTTTATTTTTTTAAAATTTTTAGTGCATTTTATTCAATAAAAATAAATGAATATTGATTAAAGATAAAAAATGGCAAAATTTTGAACCGGTTCTGATATCTTTTTCTTTTTGAGTTATTTTCAAAAAACCCTTTTTTTTCTTCAAAATTAATGTTAATTCTGCTTTTTCTGCCAAAAGTCTTAGCTAAGTAAGCCTTGAAAACAATAAAATACTTTTTTTTTTTTAAATTTTTTTTATTTCAAACATAAAGAATTAAAATTAATACTTCATTTAGAAAAAACCATTCCCTTACTTTGACCCAATTGCCAGGCAAAATTTGTCAATCTAGCAACTTTGCACTTTTAGAATAGTTTAAATTTTTATTTATCAAACCCATTGATTTTTAACAATTTTACAACGAGTTTATGATTTGTCCAGATTTGTAAATTTTTTTTTTTAATTGTTTTTTAAACTGAATTAATAAAAATGTCTTTTTCCCCCATCGGAAGCCTATGACATGTTAGCCGTTTTTTTCCCAGTGTTTTGAAAATGCTTGTTTAGCTGAACGAGAATATGCTGCTAACTATCCGATAAAAGGGCATTTTGGAAGAAAATTTTTTTGTTTTCTAGATTTTTGGAAAAAGGGACGGGTGCATCCTATTTCACGCCTAGAAGATATGGGCAATTGAAAAAAAGACAATATTATAAATTTATTGCATATGTTCAGATCAATCCCATGTAGGCACCAGAATAATAGTTTTGAACTAGGAATTGTAAAACGTTCAAATTTTTAATATACCAAAAAACCCCCCATATCATATTGTATTATCGGGCTTTTTTTGAAACTGATTTTGACAGAAGATTAACACTTTTATGGTTAAGAACTATGGTCGACAAAATCCCCATTTTTGTCCCGCCCCTGGACTGACGGACGTTTAGGAGGAGGTGCCAATTTTCAAAATATGCATTATTGGTCGGTAGATAATCCCCACGGGTCGTAAAGTAGATCATCAAAATCATGGAGGGGGAATTTTGGTGTGGCATTTTGGGTGATCAAATTATTGGGCCGTTTTTTTTAGGTTTTTAACGGAGAGAATTTTAACTTTTTTAAAAAACATCTTCGGTTTTTAAAAAATTCCTCTAAAAACAAGAATAAACATGTGGTTTCCCTGATGGATATCCGGGACACTTTTCTTGTTTTTAGAGAAATCACAAAACCTTTGGGTAGGAAGGGTTTGTTTTATGGCCACTAGATCCCCCCCACCTTCTGTGTGATTTTTTTTTATGAGGGAAAGGGAAAAAACTTGTTTTTTCGAAAGTCCTACTACCCCAGAAAATATGATTGAAAGGGTTCAAAAAGCTATTGCTTAAATTCCAAGACCTGAAATTGAAGCAGCCATTAAGCACCCACCCTAGACTAAATCGTTGCATTGAAAATAATGGAAAGCATTTTGCCCTTTGTAAAAATTTCGGTTTTTTTTTTTTAAACAATAATGTGTTTATATCATTTTGTTTTAAAAATTTATTTCTAATGGTGTTCTTATTTTTTTCTTGCTGTTAACGTTTGCTTTTAAATGGGGAAGTTTAAATAAAAATAAAAGTATTTTATTGTTTTCAAGGCCTACTTACTTAGACTTTACGCAGAAAAGCATTTGTTTAAAAGGGTAACATTAATTTTTTAAGAAAAAAGGGTTTTTTAAAATAATTGCGAATAAAGATATTAGCCGGATTTCCCAAAATTTGCCATTTTTTCTCTTTAAAAATGCCGTAAAAAAATATGGTACCTTTAATTTTTTGAAAAATTTTAAAAACTGAAACTTTTAAAACAGCGCCCTGGGAAAAAAGATAAGAACTAGCGGTACTTAAATATATTTTTAAAATTTTTAAAATTCTCTGTAAACAAACTCAAATTGGTAAATTTGGATAATGGGTTCGGGAAATTAAAGCAATTTTAAAAAAAAATTTTTTACATCCCCCCCCCTTATTATCAGAGATACGAAAAAAAATTTTTAAAACAAACTGACGAGAATTGGATGAACTTTTTTTTCCCGTTTAAAATAGTACCTTTAAAACAATTTTTAAAAATTAAAAAGTTTTTTTTTGTCTTAGCAGTTACGCCTTTTTGGGCCATTCTAGAAGCTTTAAAAAATTTTCGTTTAATTTCCTTTTGGGCCCATTTATTTAATTTTTTTTTCCCCGGGGGCCCAGGGGGATGGGTTTTCCCTAATAACGTACCCCCACCCTTATGGGGCACCCTTTTAAAATTTTATATATATATATATATATATATATATATATATATATATATATATATATATATATATTTTTTATTTTTTAATAAAAATATAAAATATAATAATTATATTATATTATTTATTATTTAAAATTTAATTTATTATTTATATTTTATTAAATATTAATATTTTAAATTTTTTAATTAATATTTTTAATTTTTAATTTTTTTTATTTTTTATTATTATATTAATTTTTTATAATATTAATATGTTATTTAAAAATTTATTTAAAAATAATTTAACACAAGAAAAAAAAAATTTAGAAAAGACAAGATAAACTTTATCAAAAAACTTATAACATTTATTAAAATTTGGGCAAAGGTACGATTAGGGCTTCCAGAAAAATATTTGAAAAAAAATTTCTTGGTAGCAATTTTTTTCTCGGACAGAATATTTAAACTTTTTGAATGTTAATTTAAAATTAATTAAATAATTTTATTATTTTTTTATTTTTAATTGTGTTTTTTACATTGAGTATATATATTTTATTATTTTTAAATTTTAAATTGTTCATTTTCTTTCAAAAATTTTTTTTTTTTAAAATAGTGTGAAAGTTCCACACTCATTTTGGGTATATATTTGTATTTTCTCTATATTGGAACAAATAAATTTTTTAAAAATTTAATTTATTTTATAATATTCTAATATTAAAAAAAATAAGTACATTCAAAAGTGTGGACCCCCTTGCAATGAAAATTTTTAAATTAAAAAGGTGGATCATCAGTTCTTTTTATTCCTTGTCCTTATTATTTGACCATGTCAAAAAAATTTAAATTTCGCATTTTCTAATAGTTTTACATCACTTTTTTTGGATAAAAATGAAGACGATGTTCAGATGTTTTTCGAGAATGTATTGTTGTTTTTCCCTTTTTTGTGAGCTTGATCAGTCTATCTGTTGTTTTTATCTCGAATCGTTTTAATAATACATGTAATGATTTTTTTGGGCGTTTTACTTTCTCCTTCATGGTAGTATTTTTAGATTTTTTGATGTTTTCCAAATGTTTTGTTGATAACCAACTGCCGGAGCAATACGCCCATTGCTTTTAAATTACTGTAATTTTGTATAAAATGTCCCATTTTTTTGGTTTTTTTTAAAAAAAAAGTAATCAAAATTTGAATATTCTTTTCAAATACCATTTATCAAAACTTTTGTGGGTATTTAAGTGTTTATATCCCCATTTTTTTTTCTAAACCCTTAATTTGGGAATTTTTTTTCAAGCAGGGTAAAGGGCCAGAAACAATACAGTTATTCTAAACGGACCAAAACAGAAACCCAAGCTTTAAAATTATTTGTGAATTTAAAAATTTTTTGGGGGTGTTTTTCCCTACTATATCTTTATGTGTAAAGAAAAATACATTTATGTAAGTGTCTTTTGGGTTGCGGGACATAGTACCTACAGGAAGCCTCCCCCCAAAATTGTCAATTATCATTAAAGTAGTAAGTTCAAAGTGTAATTTCAGGCCATTTTGTTATCAAAGGGAAACTTTATTAGAAAAATTTTCGAAAAACCTTGTAGATTATTCATGAGAATCAAACAAAAATCGATTGGCAGTAAATCTCATGACGATATTTGTTTTGTTTTTTTTAGAATATGACTGGGGGATTTTTTTTTGTGTTCATCCTTTAAAACATTTCAACACTAAACACATCCTCTTTTTGCACCCATCTCTTAATTCTGTTAATTTTCTTAATGTTATTAATGCTTTTTTGTTATTATATCACGTCGTTTCCCAGTTTCAGAATCTCAAGCACGGGGAAATTTTCCAGAATTCTGTAAAAAAAAATAAAAATTTAATATAATTTTTAAATAGATGTTTTTTTTGTTCCTGGTTGGTCAAATGACAGTTAGAGACAGAGTAGGTAGTAAATTTAAAAAAGACAAAAATTTTTTTTTTTTTTTTTCATTTATTTTTGGTTTTCTTCAATTGTTGTAATAAAAAAAAAGGATGTTTTTGTGTTATTAGGGGGTTTTAAATATAATTATAAAATTAACATACTTACTTTTCATAGATACACTAACAGCAACTTTGGGCAATTGTATCCTTTATTTTGGGTATTTTAAATTTTTACTTATTTTTTTACATAATTTTTTTTTATAGTTTTTATTTACAAGGGCCAGCTTTTCATGCTCCATATTATTTGGTTTGGACAGTAATAACCATTTTTTTACTTTCCTTGATCTTTGGAATTTTTTCCGATTAACAGATTTGGTTGACTGCTCCAAAATGTTTGAAGGTTAAAATTATTAAGAGGCCCAAAGCATTTTAGCATAAGTAAACGAAGTAAAAAATATGAATTTGTTTTTTTTTTTTTTTATAGGTATACCTTTATTCACAACCCCTTTTAAAAATTAATGGGGTTGGCCCCCTGAAGCTGAAAGTATTTTGAACCCAAAATTTTTTTTCCTTTAGTTAATAAAGAAAAAAGATAGAAAATTTGGGGATTTAAAAAGTAATTGTAAAGCTGGTAAACAGTAAAATTATAAAAACTCAAATTACCAGATCTGACAAGTTAAGGTATATCCTGGGCATTCCATTGGTCATTCTTTTTCCCGTGACTTTTAAAATAATATTTGTGTTGTTTGTTCAGTGGGCAGCCACAACTGGGAAAATAAAATATTATTATAAAATTTTAAAAGGTTTTTATCTAGCACCCCAAAATTGTAAAAATAAAATGACAAAGTTTAGCTTTTAGCCCATTTCCGCTAGATTTGTCGTTTTTAAATTAATATTAGATCTTATATATTTTGCTCTCACTGCAAGGCTAAAAACCCAAATCCTTCCAGAAACTGGGGTGGATTTTTTAAAAAAAATCCAAAAAGGGGCTTTTTAATCTCGTGAAAAATGTCAGTCCCGATAATCCCAAAAAGGGGCAGGAAAATCTAACTTGGTTTTCCATGATTAAACCCCCAATGCATCTCGACTGAGTTGACATTGGAGAAGGAGGGAACAAAACCACACTGGGTAAATGTAATTAAGCATTCATTTTTTTAAATATTGTTGATTTGGTTACCGGAAAAACCCTTTTATGTATTTTTTTTTAATTGTAAATTTTTTTCCTTAAATAATTTTACCTTCATATGACTGAAAGCTTAAGTTTTCCTGTTCAAATTCCATGTGGTGTTCTGTCTCCAAATGAAATTAGCGTTTTTTTTAAAAGGTTTTCACCCTTCACACAAAAAAAGGGGGGAAATTGCTTAAAAATTTTTAACTATTTTTTTCCCTTTTTTTTGTGGACGCTTTTAAAGATTTGTTTTAAACTTGACTGGTTTGCAAAATTTTTTTTTGCATTTAAAAAAATAAAACCCTTTTTGCAAAACGGCAAGGGATCACTAAAATATCAACCCCAACAAAGTATCAAGTACACACCCAAATAATAATTAATAATAATTTTCGGTTAGTCAGTACAGTACGAATTAAATTTCCCTAAATTTAAAATTTCAATTTCTTTTGCTTTTTCATTTTTTTTGGTCCCCGCCCGGTGGACGTTCAGCCTTTTTCCCCCCTTTCCAGACACACGTTTTTTCAACGTTTTTCCAGGGTTTTCCGGGAACTTCTGGATAGTGGGGGTTTCACCCCCAAAAATTTCCGAACTTTTAAAAAACCCAAATTCTCAAAATTTTCAAAATATTTTCTTATCGATGCAGGCAAAAAAAATGGACACCCGAAAGATGACTCTGGTATCGCGCATAACCTTTTTTCTGTCAGTACTGCTTCTTCCTGCTGAGCGCGAAACCCATTTTCCCGTTGGAAAACCCCTTTGGGGGGCCCCAAAAAAGGGAAACAGATATGAATCACCCCTCACGGCGGCCCCAGAAGAAGGACTCCATCTTTTGGTTTTAGTTTCTTCTTGATCCCCCATGGTAAAAGCCGTTGATACAGCTCCTTCAGCCCCTTCCCCGGGAAAAAATTGGTAGTTTTTTTTTCGCGAGCACTTCACTGATCAGGTTTAAATAGGAAATTTTTTAATCCCAAAAGGGAACTAAAAACAAAAACCCAACCTCACACTTGTTTTCGGACGGTGAGAGAGAGCGAGGAGAAAAAAAAGAGGTATTCGGCTCAAGGGTTCCAAATTTAAACCGTCAGTCCGGGGGCCGGTTGGGTAAGAATAAAAGGGGGCAGTGTTGCCAGATGAGATAAAAAGGAAAACGTGAAATACAATGACGAAAAATCGTAAGAAATCGTGGGGGAAGGGAGATTACAAATTACTTAAAAAAAATTTTAAAAAGGGAAAAAACAATGACAATGTTTAATACATTTTTTAAACTTAATGAAACTTTACATTTTCACCAATTCAAAGATTAAAAAACTAAATAAACGAGAAGGTAAAAAAAATTTCAAAAGGGTTTGGGCCCGGAAAATCTAACCCAAAAGGACTTAAATCCTAGTCCTCAGAATCGTTTGAGTCAGTATTATTGTTGTTATGTTTTATAATATGTCACTACTCCCAAACTTTCATATCATGTTATATTGATAAAAAAATCATAAAATTTTTTGTCGCCAATTTTAAATAAAAACTTTTGGTTTACTTATGTAAAATTTACAATACGAGACGAACGGGAAAATGAAAAATAAATTGTAAGCCCCCTTTTTTCCCGAAAAACGGGGAATCCCATACGTTCTGCTCGATAACCTTGTAGGCGACGGGGACCCCCCTCTGTTTTTTTTGATATGGCATTGTTATCTTCACTGGGGGACAAGAAATTAATAATTTAAATGCAAAATTTTATTTTAAATGATTTTTTTAAAAAATCGTTAGAATTGCTACCTTATTTGTAAAAACAAAAAGGAAATTTAAAAACGTGTAACCCACGAATAATCGTAGATCTGGCATCACTAAGGGGGTGTGGGTGTTGTCGTAGTCCGGCCCAAGCATTTCCTTTTTTTTTTCTAGGGAATCAGGGACCGTTTTCGTTTTCTTTATTTCGTCAAGATGCCTATTAAATTGACATCTCCTTTTTTCGTACTGAAAATCTTCCCCTAAAAAATGTGTTGCCGACTGTAGATGCACAAACAATGCTACATTTTTGGTAATAGATTTGACGCCCGCTTTCTCAAGCGGGGGTCTATCGGGAAAAAAGGTTACCCGCTATCCCCCTTTGGAAGGCAAAAACTTGCGCCTTTTTTAAAGCAATAGAGTTGGATACATACGGGATGGCTCCAGATTGAAAAGAGAACGACAAAATTTCTCCTGTTCCACTCCCAATACGACGATGGAATTCGTTAGCATCCGTATTTTTTTGCCTCACTCAAAGTGATAGCAACTTTGGGTTTTCTGAGTGGATTACAATAATGATGAGATAAGTTTTTTTTTTTTTATTATTACGATTACTTAATTTCATTAATTTTAAGAATTTCATGAGTTTTTTTTTTTTTAAATAGCAGTTTTTTTTTAAATTTGGCTTAAGGATAACAAAAAAAATTTTTTAACTACGTTGTATTAAATACAACAGTATTTACATACCGCATAAAAACGAAAATATCGAAAAAAATCCCCAAAAAATGCTTTTGACAATCACTCCTTTAACGTCCGTGGTCCGGCCGATCGCCGTCCGACGAATCTTGTTAGTAGAAAAGTGGGAAAAGACTTCGCATAACGTTGGGGTTTTAACAGGCTGGATTTTTCCCCGTCGATGAATTTTTTTGGCGTTTGTAAATAGTTGCTTCAATTTTTTTGTCAAACTCTGTTACTGTTTGGCTAAGGTATTTTTTTTTCCTTTCAACAATTCATAAGGTAGGGGAACAGGGCAATCCTAAGATCCTACACAAGGTAGGCACATTAGGCCCCAAGTGCAGAATGTGCGACGAGGGGGAAGAAACAGCCTACCATATACTGGGGAATGTAAAGCATTAAAAAAGACAGCATTATTTGGGCAACCGAAAATGACCCCACGGGAATATATCAACCAACCAGTCTG
Organism: Listronotus oregonensis; assembly: GCA_019359885.1. NCBI lineage: Eukaryota > Metazoa > Arthropoda > Insecta > Coleoptera > Curculionidae > Listronotus > Listronotus oregonensis. Next base: position 2,618 of record JAHBCN010023150.1, on the reverse strand, counting down.
GGGGTTATACAGACTTGTGGAAGGAACAGTAATGGGAGGATTGGTAAAGGATAATGGGAGATTAGGCAAAAAAAAGCCCAAAGAGCTGCGCTGCCTCCGGTAGTAAATCAAGACGGCTCCCAGGGAAGAAGAAAAAAAGAAGATACCCCTCTTCTCGTTGGGGGGCCGGTGAAAAGGGAGGGCCACAGCACGTTTTTTTTGTCTTTATTTCGCTCAAGTCTTTGCCTATTAAATTGACATCTCCTTTTATCGCACTGAAAATCCTGCATGAAAGAAATTGGTTTATTTTAAAATGAAAAGTTGAAAAGCTTAACAATAGTAACAGTAATTGGGAATTATTTCTGGGGGAAATAGGCAAAAACCCGTTGTAATAATGGTATATACGTTTTAAAAACAAATTAATCATTAAATATGATTGAATTTTTAAAATTAAAATTTATTTTTATGTCATCCACAATAACAAGAAATGGGGATTTGTACAACAAAAATTAAATATTTTTTAAATATTGAGTAATCGATTAATCCGATTGATTCTTTCTACAATTTAACAACACATTAATGACTTTTTTTAGAGTTACATTTTTTTTATTCTTATTTGATGTCTTGATATCATTTTATTTTTTTTGTGTTATGTTTTGTATGTAGTGGTAAAAAAAAAGACTTTAAAAATGTATTCTTCCTGACGTTTTTCAGGTGTGTTTATTAAAATGTCTAAAAATATTTTTAATATATTGTATACTTCGTGAAACGAAGAAATTTTTGATATTTTCGCGACTTACCTTTTTTAACTACTGGTTGATAGCAGTTATTTCCCCAATTTAACCGTGTTTAACCAGCCTATCCTCGCAAAAACGAAACGGTTTCGTATGTAACTTACTACTAATGGTTTAATACATTTTTGTTAAAATTTAAATGTAAGGTTTTTTGGAAAAGAAATAAGTCGAAAAGAAAATATAAAAAACCAAAATTTTTTCATTTAATGATATTTGTTTCCAAGTCAACTAAAAAGTAAATTTTTCCATGGAAAATAACTGTTTAATTCATCCATTTGGGAATTAACTAAAAAACCCAAAAAAATCTGCAATCCAAAAGTTGTTAAACCATAGCAAAAAACATCACAGAACCAAAACAATAGAAAACCCCGGAACCTCCATTTTTTAAATTTAAATTTGACATTACCATTTTTAACGCCCTCCTGACCAGTGGCGATAGCGGTGTTGGTAAAAAGAAGCGAAACTGACACAAAACCCCTTTCCCCCTACGTTCCCGCTTCCCCGGAAAATAAACCGGTATGTTAACCCCTAACAATGTTAAACGGATTCCCAAAATTTGATGAATTTTTTCCTTACACATTCATTAACTACCTTTAACAAAGTGTTTATTTTTTTTTAAAAATTTTTTTTGTCAAATTCAAGCCCCTTTTTTAATATTAAAAAAGACATACAAAGACATACATACACCCAAAGTAAACTTTTAATTATTAAAATTTTTTATTAAAACAAAAAAATATTATCGTAATTACAACAAATTTGGCCTATTTCCCACGGAAATTACTACCATTGTTATAGCTTCTGCAACGTGGTTGTTTATATTCAGATTCCAAACCTATTCCCAAAAATTTGGCATTGTTTTGTGCTTATAAAAAAACTATCTTTGACACCGTTATTTTTTTAGATGTAAAAATGAACAGACAAGGGGGAAAAAAATATATTACCCCAATTAAATTTTTAAAATGGTATGCTCCCGACAATTTTGTTCTGACAAAACTTTAAAAAATGTTACCAAACAAAAGGGGTATGTTAAACTGATTCCAATAGAAAAGGGTCTATTCAAAATGACTGTTTTTTTTAAAATTATTTTTAATATAGTAAAACATATTGAAAATATGTAAGTGTATATTTTTAAAATTTTTTTTCATTAATAATAAAGGGGCATTTTTTATTTTTTAATTAAAACTCGTTGGCGAAAATAAAAAATTAACAGTAATTAACTCTAACAAGAACTGGTTAGTAAAAGGTTAAATTAATTTAAAAAATTTTTTATTTTTTTTAAAGGGATAATCTTTTTTTTTTTTTAAAATTTTTTTTGAGATTATTTAATTTTAATTTTATTTTTTTTTTCTAGCGAATCGCAACTCAAATGAATGGGTTTTTTAAAGTCGGTGTAAACTTGTTAAAAACAGTATAGGAAAACTAGATGATGATGAGTACAGGAAAAATTAAACACCTACAGGGTGCTTAACTCATTTGAATAAATATTCTGTCACATACAGAAAACAAAAATTTGGGGTAAAAAAAAGTGTGTTTGGTGACACTAATTTTATTAACAGTATTGGTAAAAATACAGGGTGTCTCGAAAAAAGATTATTTATTTTTGGTAGTTTTTTTTAAAAGAACTATTCTTGTATTTTTCCTATTTTGATTCTTCATTCAATTCAAATTAAAAAATCAAAAACACTATCGTCAATTATTGCTGGTTTTTTAAATTTAAATCATAATAAAGGAACTAAATTGGGCATTTGAATAAAAAATTATTTTAAAATAATTTGCGTAGTACTAAAAAAAAGGTCAGCAGTTTAAACATTTACTATAAGATGTTATGTTAATTTTTTTATGTTT
>JAHBCN010023149.1:0-12753 GCA_019359885.1 Listronotus oregonensis | reverse complement strand
TGGACACCAAATCTCAACTTTTATAACCTATTCCAGGTAAATCAATTTTTTTTATTTTAAACCCGAAATTTCTTTGGGCTTATTTGTAATTTAATATTTTATGATTGTATTCTGCAAATTTTAGAGGTAAAAATACCCAACAATAATATTTATGGGCAGGTGGGAGGATTATCTTCACATTATATTTTTGGGAAAATGAAGAGCTTTGTATTTCGTGCAAATTTTTTTTAAAAAAATCCTAGCGGGCCCTTTTTTAAAAAAAATCATCATCTATCACAAGCAAGAAATGAACTTTAAAAAAAAGATTGAAAAATTTTTGTTGGGAATATTTTAAGGGAAATTTTTAAAAAAAAACTGTATTTTAGTGATTTTATAATTTTTTTTTTATATTTTAAAATGTATTTTGCGTGAAATTAAAATGGTTGTCTATCCTTTTTTATACGTCGGTACAACGGGTTTCCCTTAACATAATCACATGTTCGTCTTTCCACAAAATGTATATTTTTTTAAATTTTTTTAAATTTCCCCCCTTTAAAAAGGGGAAAATGTAACAAATTTTAATGTTGTTTGATTTTTATTTTAATTTGTGTAATAATGTGATTTTTTTTGAAGCCCTCAAATGTCTTGTTGGTTCAAATTTGTGGGTCCGCTTAAACCATAAGTTTTGAACTTTTTTTTTCTTTTGTTTTTTTTCTTTTCCCATAAAGTCTACAAAATTCATCACTTAAATTGATTTCTATTTTAATGTTTGATTTCAAAAAAAATTTTAAAATATAAAAAAAAATTTAAAAAATCACTAAAATACAGTTTTTTTTAAAATTTTTCCCTTAAAAAATTCCCAAAAAAATTTTTCAAACTTTCTTTTTTAAAATTCATTTTTCTTGTAGATAGCACTGATATGGGTTTTTCCGAAAGCGCTCTGTAGGGTTTTTAATAAAAAATTTTCACGAAATACAAATCCTTCATTTTCCCAAATTCCTGCACCAGCCCCAACCCAAATTTCAATTATATTTTTAGTTATTTTTTAAATCGATAAGAATAAAGGTATCGTGTTCGGAGCGAAAAGTGTTTAATCATGTCCCTAAAACAAAAAGGTTTGTCACTAAATGAAATAATCGATGTTATCGAGGAAGGTTAAAAGAACCCTTTGGGTTCGCGAAAACTGGCCGAAAAGTTTGCGGTGGGAAAATTCCAAATAAATGATATCATCAAAAACAAAGCTGAACAAAACGAATGTTTGAAAAAGGTGTTAATTTAGAACAAAAATTCGCGAAGTCGGGAGGATTGGCAGTAGATCAAGTCTTCTACAATTGATTCTGCAAAGCAAGAGTTAAAATGTTCCAATATCGAAACCGTTAATTAAACAAAAAGCACTTGAGGCAGCAAGCAATTTTGAACTGAAAAATTTTGGAGCCTCGAATGGTTGAACAACTGTTACTTGGCAATACTGGCCATTCATGGTGGCCGTTAGAGACAAGTTTTACAGTTTTACTGTGTTACTATAAACTATACTCAATTTAAATCCGCATTGCTGTCTCAGCTCGGCGGGTTCAAATTGTATATTTTTTTTAATTAAGAAAAAAGTAAAAAATCGGCTTTTTCAGTATAACTCGAAAATTATTGATTAAAAAAAAGGTATATAATTAAAATTAATGGCCTAATAAAACTACGTAACTTAACGATTTAAATTTAAAATAGAAACACAAATATCTCAAAAACTAAAAGAGCTACAAAAAAATATATAAAACAAAAATATGCTTTTAATAAGTTTCAAAAAAAGGTTATATACACATTTTTAATAAATCAAATACTAAAGGATATATAAGCAAAAAAGTAATTTTGGCCATTAAAACTTTTGCAATAACAATATTTTTTGGTACTAATACACATGTGCCTTGAGGCAATGGTGGATAACATGGTGACACGAATATTTTATTTTATTATTTTGGGGCAAAATTTTATTATCAATTCAAATATTAATAATTTATAAAGACAGTTACTTGTTTAGAATGATCTGGAGAAAATTTAAATCTTATTTTTAACAAAAAAAATATAGTTTATTTAGCGTTAAACTTATGAAACATTTATTTATTAACTTTTTTTAGGCTTACAGTTAAATAATACAAAAAATAGCAACATAGGACATAGAGAAATGGCAAGCGGCCTGCCAGGCATACGGTAAAGCACTTTATTACTGCGAACATAGGAGGCTCCTGGACAATTTTGGATGTACCCAATTCTAAAATACCAATAATAATTTTGTGAAAGCACGTCTCAACTTCCGTCTCGTTTCCTCACGTGGCGCATTTTTGGTTAGGACTGGTGGAGTGCGGTGATAAAATTCGGAAGAATTAGCTGTTTTCGGGTTCGGTAAATTACTGTTCTAGAACCGTCCGGCGCTTGCGCAGTTCAAAATTGCCTGTTTGTTTTTTAAAAGAACGCAAGCGCCGGACGGTTCTGAGCAATAAATTTTAAAGCCCGAAAACACCTATTATCTGTCAGTTTAGTTGTTTACTACGTTTTATTTTCAGTAGAGGATCTGTTTGCGATTAACATTGTGTGTTCGACAGTAGCGAAGGAGCTAGCTGGCGTCAACCGACTTCGATCTGATTTCTTATCAGTCATAAATATAAAATTAGTTGACACGAGACCGCAACGTTTGCTGCTTAAAAACCAAACAATTTTCCCTAATAAATAAAATAGTTTTCTCAAATAAATAATGGAACGTAGAAGATATTTTTTAAGAAAATAATTTAATGTGCATTCATAGAATAAAAAAAGAAAAATTATTTTTCAAGTTATCAAAGATGATCAAATAAACCACCTTCTTGAGCCAAACAATAACCAAGATTGTCATAAAAACGCCTTCTGACATTTGCTAGAATGTTAAGGGTAATAATCCTAAATTCCCAATTCCCAATTTGTAATTGCAATTCTTGTAGATTATTAGCCCTATTCTCCTGGAAACCATAAATTTATGATTTTACGTGACCTCAGAGAAATAAATCGTTGGGTGAGACCATGAAGTGAAAATGTCGAATCATCAGTAAAAACAATGTTTCTTATAAAATTTTCATTGTTATTTTTCCTTTCCATTACAGTTTCAAAAAATTGCCTTCGTCTAAAATGATAATCAGGAAAAATTTCTTTGGTTTTCTTAGTTTGTAGGATCGGTATCAATCTTTTTCAGCACTCTTTCCACTGATCTTCTGCTCAAAAAAAACCTGTTCTGCAATTGTATTAATGGAAACTGTAGGACTTTTAATAACACTTGCCACTACCATAATTTCTTTCATTTCCCTTTTGTTGTTTTTTTCTGAGGCACTATCATGTTTATGTTTTCTTGGAGTTAAACAACTAAATGTCAGAAAGTTTTTAATGACTCGGTAAATAGTGGAAATCGTGGGAGTCGGCCTGGTTAAAAATAAATTATTAAATAATTCCCCAATTCCCCTAACAGGATTTCCACGATGATTCCATTCAATAATTTGAATTTTGTCTTCCAGTTCGTAAACATCCATTATTAATAACTATTATTAAAAAAAAACTTTTTGGTCGCAAATAATCGACACAGTACAACTATTGCAGTCGAGCGTTCGATAAAATTATTGATCGATAAGCAATGCGTGCGGCGTTTTTTGGTACATCCAAAATCGTCTAGGATCCTCCTATGTTCGCAGTGCTCTGCGCTTTACTGTATAACACCCACATAGATGTAGCACATATATCTTTTTCAGGTGAAATAATCTTTAAACTTTAATTAAATTATATTTTAAAGTAGTAAACATTGTAAACAAGTACGTTACTACAATAGTTTAAATAAGAAAGGCTTCAAGCGTAGAAGAAGTAGATAACCTAATAAAAGAAATGTTTTAAAAGTTTAACGCTAAATAAACTAGGAAAAAAAAAAATTTATGTTAAATTTTTTCAAAATCATTTTGATCAAGTAACTGTCTTTATAAATTATTAATATTTATATTTAAATCAATAATTAAAATTAATGGACGGAAACAATAAGCTATACCTACATATAGTAGCATAGGAGATCGAGAAATGTTAAGCGTTCTGCCAGAAGGCGCTTTTTATAATAAAATAAAGTTTTAATTTTTAGTTAAAGTTTCAAGTGAATCGAACTGGGTACAATTATTGGACCATTGCCTCGAAGCACATGGGTATTAGTTTGTTTCGTTCAATGAATAGAAAGAACACTTTTAATTAATTTTTAAATGGATCAGAGTTGGTATACTTTCTTGTACCAAAAAAATATTGTTTTTAGCGAAATTTGAAATAGCCAAAATCACTTTTTTTCTCTTATCTCCTTTATTATTTACTTTATTAAAAATCTGTACATAATCTTTTTTATAGAGTTTATCAAAAAGTATATTTTTTGTTTTATACATTGTTTAATTTAAATTTAAATCCTTAATATTTCAAAAACTTAAAACACTACAAAAATTTTATTAAACAAAAGTTACGTAGTTTTATTGGACTATTAATTTTGATTACATACCTTTTTTCCCTAAAGTTATTAGTTTTTGAGTTATATTAAAAAAAAAATGTTATCGATTTTTTAGGTTAAAAAAAAAATTTTAACCCCCTTAGCTGAGGCAGCAGCGCAGCTTTAAATTGAGTATAGTTCATAGTATTATAAAAAGAATATTTCATGCGTATCTCTTATTGGCCAGCTTTTTTGCGGTGGCCTGCCGAACTATTATATTGTTATTTAAATTGGTAATGTATTATCCCGCATATTGCAGTTTTAATAAATTAATATCATTTCAAAGCGAGTTTTATTAGGTCATCAGTTTTAACTTTAACGACGTTGAGTGTCATTGACTTCCTAAGTAATAAACCTAGGAAAGATATTTCTGTAAGTACCTTGAATTTGCGGATTTTCAATTTTTGTTCGACATTTATGTGAACGTACCGATATGGATGTATTTAAGTATTACTTAAATGATTATTATCTGAGATGTGCCATAAAGCGAGACATAACGCAACGCCAACTCTTTATCTATAATTTTAATGTTTATAAGTTTAAAGCCATCAACGATTTTAAGTTTATTGCAAATTTGGAGCCATATGATATTTAATATTTGTGCTGTCTGTGCTAGGAAGCTCATTTTTGAATGGATGGGTTCTCGCAAGTCGAAGGATTATTTAAGTAAAACCTTGCAGAGAAGTCTGTTTTGTTTTATAAAATAAACAAATCCCTTTCACCCTTCAAGCGAGCTTTTTCAAGTGGATCAGATTTGGGTCGAAATTTAAAAAAAAAAAAACCCGGCCAAAAAAATTAAAAGGTAGGGTTTAAAGAAAAAAAAAGCCTCGGGAAACCCCTTTTTAAGCTGTTTTTTTTGAACCCTTAAAAGTTGGCCCCTTGGAAAATTTTTTTTTTTTCATTCTTTTAAATTAAACCCGGGGGTTTTTTTTCCCTTTTTTTGATTTAAATTCCCTAAAGCCTTTTTGGAAATTTTTTAAAATTTATATAAATTTTAAAAATAATTTATAATTTAATATTTTTTTATTTAATATATATAATTTTATATATATATATATATATATATATATATAAATATATATATATATATATATATATATATATATATATATATATATATATATATATATATATATATATATATATATATATATATATATATATAAAAAAAACGTTTTTTTTTCAAATATTTTTTTTTTGGTCTCATTGTGAAATTTTTTTTTAAAAACCCCCCAAAAAAAAATTTCCCCCAAAAATTTCACCCCTTTTTTTTTTTACTAAGTACTCCCCCAAAACGTGGGGGAATTTTTTTTCCTTTTAAAAAAACACGTAACCTTTGATTTTTTTTTTTTTTATTACTATCCCCCAGCAGCATTTTTGGGTTTTCGTCTCGCCCAAAGACGGTTTTTTTTTAAAAATTGAATGCTCTAAAAAAGTAGGGCCAAGTCGCAAATCACACCGGCGAGGTAGTATGGGTCACTAAATCTTTTTTTTAAAATATATATATATATATATATATATATATATATATATATATATATATATATATATATATATATATATATATATATATAAAAAATTATATATATATATATAAAAAATATATATATATATATATATATATATATATATATATATATATATATATAAAATTAAAATTTTTGGGCCATGGGGTTTAAAAAAAAAATGGCCCAAAAAAATTTAAAAAATTAAAAAAAGGGCATTCCCAAAAAAAAATTTTTTTTAAAAAATTTGAATTACAATGAGAAAATAGATTCTTAGGGGCGTTAAAAAAAAAAAAACAAGAGAAAATGGTTTTTTTTTAACGTGAAAAGATAAAAAAAAACCTTTTCCAAATTTTTTCTAATCCTGATTCCAAATTTTTCTGAAGAAAATTTGAATTTACGAAAAAAAAAAAAAAATTCCCCAAAAAAGGGTTTTCATTTACATTTTTTTTCCCCCTTTTTTTTTTTTTTATTTATATTCATTTTATTAATGTTTAATAATTAAAAAAGGGGGTAATCAATTAAAAAAAAATTTTTAAAAGCTTTTTTAAAATTTTTTTTTTTTTTTTTTAAAATTTTTTTTAATTGAAATTTTCTTCAGTAAGTTCGGGGAAAAAAAGGGTTTTGAAGCAAATTTGGGGCAAGTTTTTTATTTTTTTTTTTTCGGAAAAAAGGGCCCAAAAAAAAGACTGTTTGCTCTTGTTTGATTTTTTTTTTTTTTTTATTTTTGAGGCCCCCCAAAAAAAAAAAAATCTTTTTTTTTTTGTAGTTCATATTCTTTCGATAAGCAAAAATTTTTTTTCCCCAAAAATGATTTTTTTTGTATTTTTAATTTTTTTGGGCCATTTTTTCCCTTTTTAAACCCCCCCCCGGGGGCTTTCGTATATATTTTTTTTAAAAAATAATATATATATATATATATATATATATATATATATATATATATATATATATATATATATATATATATATATATATATATATAAAAGGGGGCCCCCCAAATTGCCTCATTTTTTCTACGAGAAATAAAAAAAGTTGGAAAACTTTTTTTGGCAAAGCCATATTTAGTCTGTGGGGAGCTTTTTTTTAAAATTATTTTGAAATATACAGGGTGACTAAAAAAATAATCCTATCAAAGTTATATTGTTTCTTAGGGAAAACCCCGATATTTTTTTTTTTTTTTTTAGATATTATGGCCCAAAAAAAGGTTATTTTTTACTTTTTTCCTATCCCAAAACAATTTTTTTTGAAAAAAAAATTTAAAAAAATACAGACCAAAATAAAAAATTGTTTACACCCTGTACCAAAAAAGGGGTTTCCCTCGTAATTGAATTTACTGCTTAGCTTAAGGATTTAATTTAAACCATTAAAAAAAAAGCCCCCAATATTACAAGTCGGAAAAAAATTCCCTTTAAAAATTTTTTAAAAATTTTTAAAATAACTTGCTAAATTTTAAAGGAACCCCCTTTTGGGGCCCTTTTTTGGACGCAGAACTAGTTTTTTTTTTAAAAATATAGGGGGGTTTCCCCTATACCTATGTTTTTTATTTTTTTAAAAAGACGTTTTTATATTTGACTTAAATTTTTTTCCCTTTATAAAAAAATGTACACCCTGTATAGTATAGGATGACGAATAAACATATTTCCTGACACTCACCGATTACCAAAATCATTTCATTTTCCCCTTTTTTTTAACTAATTAAAATGAAAAAATTTTCATTCAAAACGATTAAAATTTTTAAAAAAAAACCAATCAATGAAACTCGTTTGTTTTTACAAGTGTCACTGTCACATTTTTTTTGTTTTCAAGAAAAAATTAACGTCATGGGGGTTTAAAGCCTACTATTAAAAAAAAAATATAAATAGACAGTCATATTGAAATGTTTTTTTTATTGACCCCATTAAAAAAATTTTTTTTTGGGATTTAATTTACAAAAAAACCAATACATTTGCTAAGAAACAAGGACATTTTAACATATTTTGTCCCAACAATTTACCTTTTACTATATTTTAATCCTCATTTTCAAAAAATCCCTTTAAATTTTTTTTAAAAAATAAAAATTTTAATTTTTGGATTTTTTACTTTTGCCTGCTTTTTTTTTTAATTTTACATTTTTTTTTTTAAAAATTTAAACTTGTGTTTTTAGCGAATCTACGTCCCCCTTTTAAAAAAAAGGGTTTTTTTTCTTACAGTACAGGGTGTTCCATTTTTTTAAAATAAAGAAATTATTTATAAGTCAAATATAAAAACGTTTTTTTCAAAAAAAGCAAAAAAAGATAGGTATGGGAAAACCCCCAATAGGGTTTTTAAAAGGGGGAAATTAATTTTTTTCGTCAAAATAGGACTAAATACGGGTGTTCCATTTAACTTTAGAAAGTTATTTAAAAAAAAAGGGATGCCCCAAAATTTAAGGAAATTTTTTTTTACCACTTTTATCTTGTTTGGGGGGAAAACTTTTATGTAATAGTTAACTTAAACCCTTTTTTGATAAGCAGTAAATTTAATTACGAGCAGCCCTTATATGTTTACAGGGTGTAAAAAATTTTTTTAAAAAATGGTCTGTATTTTTTTAATTTTTAAATTTCTAAAAAAACGGTCAGTTTTAGGTATAGGAATTATAACAATAACTCACCTTTTTTTTGGATTATAATATCAAAAAATTTTTAAAAAAAAAATGGGGGGTTCCATAAAAAAAAAATATAACTTTTATATGTACTTTTTTTTTGGGGTTTCCCTGTATATTTCAAAAAAATTTTTAAAAAAATGCTTCCCACAGACCAACATATGACTGTGCAAAAATTTTTTATAACTCTTTTTATTTCAGAAAAACCCAAAAATTTAAACCCCTTTTTTTTTTTTTTTTTTTTTTTTTTTTTTTTTTTTTTTTTTTTATATAAAAATATTTTTTTAAAAATAAAAAATATATATAAAAAAAACATATATATATATATATATATATATATATATATATATATATATATATATATATATATATATATATATAAAAATATAAAAATTTTTTTTTTTTTTTTTTTTTTGGTAAAAAATCTAAGAATCTAATTTTCTATTTTTCTCTAGGAAGTGACTAAAGTTATACAATTTTTAAAATGTCCCAAAAAGACAGAAACCCAACAGTTGACTAAACCGTTGTCCATATTATTAAACAAATCAAGCTGATTAAATAACTTTTAGCCATTATAGTACAAGAACCCGGCAAATAATAAAGGTTAAAGGATCATATGTATTCATTTATCAAACGGTAAACCTAGAGGTGTGCCGCATAATATGCATGCGAAAATACTGCAACCCAAGTTGTTTAGATTTTTCAAAAGTTAGTAATGATACCCTTGTTATAGAATAAATTTTATGGGACAATACAGCGGAAGACAAACTTATTGGTTATATTAGAATAAGGTGGGTATCTAATATCTGAATTAGGAATATGAAAGTCGGCATATGATTCATAAATAGTTGTAACTGATAAATGTTTATACAGCTCAAAATATTGCTAACTTCTGTTTTATTTGTCGGCTTTTCTAAATGCCGTCTGTTGTGTTTACGACTTAAGTGCATTCATACATTTGTTAAAAATTCAAGAAATAACTTTTGGAAAAAAAGCTCCAACCCGAAATTTTTCATTTTTTTTTGACGCATTTTTCCATATACAGTAAAAGCTCTTTATTCGCGGGGTATATGTTCCGTAAACATGCCGCGAATACAGAAACCGTGAATATGGAATGGTAATTTATATGGGAAGGGGATACGCTCCTAGGTGACAAAATAAAAAACAAGTATATAAAAAATTAATTTGATTGAAGTTTTGGAATATATTGATTAATAATTATTATCTTTGGGCTTAGGCAAAGGTTTAAAGAATTTTGTAATTTTTTCTTGCTTGACAGTTTTTAAAAGCTCCTTTATTTTAGATTAATATTCACCAGTGGCATTAGGCATTTGCCTCTTAAAAATAAGACTTCGTTTTAGAGACGGATCAAATTTCTTAAAAAAAAAGTTACAAAGCTTATTTGCCATTCTTAAACCTGCACTAAGATTCTTCCAATTAAATGTTACATTTCTCGTGCTTGTTGAAGCGTCTTTTTTAATGGGCTGTGAATTTAACATCTCCTCCATGTCAGTTTCATTTAAATCTTCATCTTGCGATTTAAGCAACTAACCACAACTAACCCATCTCGTTCTATTCCATTCGCAATTTCGGCTATTAGTCCATTTGACGACGCCTTTACAAAGGATATTCAGTTGGATACGTACATTTGGAATCATTTTTATCAATGTGTATGTACCGATGAACCGATTAGATCTGCGAATAAAGAAATCCTTAGCCGCGAATACAGGAATCGGGTCGCATTTTTTTAATCCGCGAATTGTGAAAACGCTTATGAAGGAAGCGCGAATAAGGAACTTTAACTGTATTCAGGCCAATTTTTATGAGAGGTATCACGTCATCGATATTTTCTACTTCTGGCATCGTTGAAAACGACAATACTTCTGCTAGGTTAAGTCTTGGTGTCTGGTATTTCAAATATTAAAAAGTTTTTTTTTTTTATTTTATCGATTTTTATTCGTCAACTTCCCCCCAAACCCAAATGGGACCAGCCCTTTATCAAAAATAGTTGCGACTTTTATCGTTAAATATATATTATTAAAAGCTTTGTTTAATAAATCTCGTTAAACGTGGTGTGTAAAAATTTTAGGCTTTTTGTTTTACTTTTCGCAGTTAGCTTCATAAGTTTTTTAATATCTATTTCGTTTCTGGTTTTTTAATAGAATTTTTAAAATCAAGGGTTGAAAGTATAACATTTTTGCTTATATTGAAAAACTATGCCAGGAATATTTCTTTTTTAAAGCTTTTAAGGTTCCTTTTCTGGCATTATTTGTTCACAATATCATATTCTTTTTTCAACGGTCTTGGAATCTTTCTGGAAATAGCTTCAGACTTACTGCATTAGCCTTCTGCAAAATATTGTCAGGGATTAATTTATCCTCTTTCGGACTACTTTCTTTAGTTCTTTTTATCATTTTGTGCTTTTTGGCTTTTAAATTAGAACTTTTAATAAAATACGTAGTGTTTTTAAGAATGACGTTATTTATGGGAAAGATGATATGTATTTAGGCAAACATTAGTGGCAAATACTTACTTGCAAAAGCTAAGGGAGAAATGAATGACAAAGCAATTCAAATTTAAATTATAAGTAACGTCAAATCAAAGATTAAAAATAATCCTAAAGAATCTGTAGAGTCCTTTCAAGTAATATCGTTATATTTGGGTAAATAAAAAATATTAATACTAAGCTTATATTTAGTTTTTAAAAACCCGGTATGAGAGCCCTAACTTAGTTTTTCTACAAACGTCAGTAAAAGTTTAATTTTTATTGCATACCGTCAGTGTCTGAAATGTTATTTTATGACACTGGTATTAAAAGTAATTACTTTTAGCACTTGTACTAAAACTTAACACAGATAGGAAATTACAGAAATGTAATACTTAGATCAAAATAAATTATTTATTCAATTAAAAGTACAATTACTGGAGTTACAATTAGAATAAGAAACTCCATGGCCAATCTCATTGGTTGTGGTTGTTGTTACACAATTTACTTTGGTAAGATATATACCCGGGCAGGAAGCAATGTTTCTGACAAACCAAAGTTTCTGACAAAATTTGATCAGCAATTTTCTTTTTTTCTTGTAGCGAGTCTTCTATATAACCTTCTGCTACTGTACTGGACTTTTATCCATTGTAGTAAAATTAGCACCAGCGTCCGCCAACAAACTAGCTGAGGAACGTCGGAAGCAATGTCTAAAGTAAAGATGGGAATCAGGCAAATTTAGAAATTTAGCCATTTTGGCAGGCATTTTACCAAATGTGTTAATTCCAACTGGAATTATGGCACATTTATTATTGAAGGATCTTAAAAAAAACTTTAAATAAATAATATTCACTGGACGAAGGGCTATGTACTTTTTATAATAGTTCATATACAAGGTAGCACTCATTACAAAGGTTCGTTGCACATTAGTTTTGGTGTCTGGTATATGCACAATTAGTAAAATTTCCAGATCTTTGATGTTATTTAATGTCAAATTACATACTTCTTCTCGACGACAGGCTCTAAATACCAAAAATTGGGCTACTTTTTGCATAAGATATATTTCATCCGGGCTTCTGCGAGAAATTTGTCGATTTGTTCTCTTGTCAATATTTTAGACTTTTTCGGTCGATATCCTTCACCCTTTCGCTTTAAAAAGGCAACTAGCTTGTAATATCTGCTTATGTCCAGATTATTTATGTTCATCATCGCCTTTAACATGGAGTTATTTGATCAGAGCGTAGACGATTTCCATATTTTGGACTTTTCTTTAAAGTACGCGGGGCACTTTTTCACTGGCATTCTTGCCACTAACATTTTTCTGATCACACCATTTTAAGAAACGATCGTATGTAAATTCGTATTTTTGCTTTGAGCTACTAGGCAATCATTCAAAAGTATCTTTATTGGCAGCTTCTTTGATTTGCACCGGGAGAAATTCATTTTCAGTTACTTGTCAATGAAGACAAATTAACAAATTCGATTTTTTTACCTTAGCATCTTATTTCATAGATAAATTAGATGAAATTAGATTTTAAAAATAATAATAATGTCGACGATAACAAAATTATTAATTTAAACTTTTAATAGTGTTTGTAGAAAAAAATAGTGTATGATATACCTTTCGTAAATGAAGGTCATG
>JAHBCN010023148.1:0-12957 GCA_019359885.1 Listronotus oregonensis | reverse complement strand
TATTGGTTGAAACTTTTAATGTTGACATTTGCCGAAAAAGAACCAACTTTAAACTTTTTAAATCGTTTTATTGGGTCTAGGACATCATAAGCCCACCATTTTTTTTTTTTGGCTATTTTTTTGGAAAGAATTTTTTTCAAAAAAATGTTTATTTTTCGAGTTATTTACGAAAAACCGTCTAAAAAAAATTTTTTTTAATTTAAAAAAATTGACATTTTCAATTGCAAATAACTCGAAAAGTAATGCCTTTCAAAAAAATTTTTTATAAAAAAAAAGTTGCTTAAATTAGTAATTTATCTATTTAAAATTTTTTTTTTAAAAAAAAAAATTCCACCTCCGAAAGGGTGTTTACCCAGGCGGATGACAACTTTGCAAATCGGTGCTGTTTGGAAAAATCCGGAAGGAAACTGGTCATTAACCGGCCTAATTGTGTTTTTGAAACAGGAAATCCGGATACTTGCAGATTAATGAAAAAATAATGAATTTATGTTTTTTGTATATTTTTCCCCCGGATTATGATCAGAAAAAAAAAAGAAAAGAAAATTTAGTCGGGTTAGGTTTCTTATTATATATATATATATATATATATATATATATATATATATATATATATATATATATATATATATATATATATATATATATATATATATATATATATAATATAATTTTTATTTTTATATATATATATATATATATATATATATATATATATATATAAATATAATAATTATAGTTTTAATAAATTTTTTTTTGGGGGACAGAAGCGGGCCCCCGGGTCCCCCCAACCCCCGCCCCCCCTGAGTAAAAAAATATAAAATAGGTGTATTTTACTGACTTTTTTGTACTTTTAGTTTATTGTGTGCTGAATATCCACTAATAAAATAAAAACGTGATTTAGAAAAAGATGATTATGTAGTTAACTTACTTAAATAGCCAAGAATGCGATTTAAAGAGAACTCCTTAAAGGCCGAACGTTTTTACAGGCATGCTAATGACTTAGAACTCCTGGGAATGTAAAAATCTATTAGATCCCATTAGAATACACGGGGAAAAGAAAAAGATGTCTGGTTGAAGTTGTATCCTATTAAAAATATGTTTTGACTAGTATATTAAAAGAGGCGATTTATTTTGCCAGAAATTAGACCCGTTTTGCACATACGAAAATAACTAGTATTCAGAAAATTATCACTCGTTGCACGTACATGTTAGTTAATATAACTTATAAAAAAATGTAGTAAAAACATTAAACACGAAAAGTATTTGTATTGTCTTCTATCCCTATGGAAAAAGCCTGTTAGAAAATAGGTTCTAATAAGAAACCTAATAGGTCTATCTGGTTCGAAAAATGTCCATATAGAAATAACTTAACCGATAAATTCTCATAAAAAACATTATAAATTCATCAGTTATCTCTTTAGCAAAACAATAAGTCGAAACTGCCGGTACTAAATTTTGCTTTTCTTTCCATTTTTCTGATCATAATCCCTTGGAAAACTATCCTATCTGGATTTTTCCAAACAGCACCGATTTGCAAAGTTGTCATCCTGCCTGGGGGTGAATGACACCCCTTCTCGGGGGTGGAATTTTTTTTATCAAAAATAAGTTTGGAAATAGATAAATTGACTAATTCTAAGCAACTTTTGTTCTATAAAATTTTTTCCCAAAAGGCATTACTTTTCGAGTTTTTTGCAATTGAAAATGTCAATTTTTCAACTAAAAAAAAAACATGTTTTCAGACGGTTTTTCGCAAATAACTCAAAAAGTAAACATTTTATCGAAAAAATCATTCTTACCAAAAACGTAGCTTATAAAAAAACAACAAAAATGGTGGGCTTATGATGTCCATAGACCCAATACAAACGGGTTATAGCCTGTTGAAGGTTGGTTCTTATTCGGCAAATGTCAACATTAAAAGTTTCAACCTATATAACCAAAAAAGAATACATTTTTCGGGAAAAAGCACCCTTCGGCACGATGACAACTTTAAATTAAAGGGAAGTAGAAGCTTAATCCAAAGTTTCATACAAATCGGTGCTATTTGGGAAAATCCGGAGCTTTTGCCATTTTTTCTGTTCATTGACTGGCCTAAATAGTTTATCATAACTTCCAATCTAACATCGTATTTAATTTTGATCTATCAGACATTTTCCACAGGGAGGGACAATATCTTCTATTTCTTGGCGTCATTGTATCGATGTTGTTTGTTTCAGTTTGCAGTTTAGCAACACCATCTAAACTTTGCTCATGGCTAGTTCTGGTTAGTAAGTAATTTCGCAAAAATATCTGCTACTGCTTTCGGATGCTTCAATATTTAGCACGTGGTTTCTTAACGCAGGAGACAATATCGACCGTTTCATTGGAACATTGTCTTCCGTGATTCGACATACATTTTATAGTTGCATGGTGCTATTAAAGAATGCCAATACGCTTCCTGCAGGGCCGAGTTTAACTTTTTGCCGCTCATAGGCTAATATATTTTTGCCCCCCTAATATGTCAATATTTTTTGAATATCAGAACGAAAAATTTAGCATTAAAAGAATGTAAACTTTACTGGTAATTTAATAAACAAATTTAACAAAAGTAAATCATACAAAAAATTAAATAACAATTCTTTAAAACAAACAAATTTCATAATATAAAAACAAAATATAAATTAAAATGGTAAAATATATAAGTATTTTTTTGAACTATGTATGAGTTAATTATAGGCAAAACCCTATACTAACATTTTTCTTCGAACCTTTTTTTCTGCAAAATCATTAATTATATCATTAAAATGATATGGCACACATAACATGGGATTCTGGCTCTTTAACGATTTTTTTAAATTTGAGTATGTTGTTCTTTAGGTCAATGGGAACATCTTTTAAATAGGAAATTCCTGTGCAGGCCTACAGGGTGGCCCAAAAAAATCACTGAGAAGTTAAAGCTTCCCCGTTCCTTAATACTAATTTAAACGCTCAAAAAGTCTGACTTATCACCTAAATCCATGAAAAAAATTATTAACATACTTGCTTCAAGTTAAAAAAATGAGATTTGCTATTCAACACATACAGGATGCTCCAGTATCAAAGATATAAACATGTTTATGCCAACTTATATGTTAATTTTATGATATATTTGTATATATCTTTAGAATTTTACTTTTTTGCCAGTTTCTTGTGCTTCAAGTCAAAAAAGCGAGCTAATTTTGCGTTTTTGAAATTTTAAGCTAATAATCATATAAATTAATAAATAATTTATTGAACAATATTAAATTATTGATAAGTAATTTTACACCAGTAATTTTTTGCGCGGTAAACAATTTTAAAACGACTTATCCTAAAAATATAGGTAAATCCAGGAGGTATAATGAATAAAACCTCCTAGAAACTTCACTCTGTAGGTTTACACGAAAATTATTTTAGTTATGAGTAGCTTAATTTTATTATACCTCTGGTAAAAAATTGCCAGAAAAATGTGCGGCTTTTAAAATTATGTATCTCTTTATACCGGGTGATGCATCGTCAGAGTGGCCATAGGAAATCCCATGTAAATTTTGATACATTGAAATATTGGCTCCCCTATTGAATTTACAACAAAATTGTATTAGACCATTTTAAAGACGTTGATAAGATTAGCTCACATACTAAATTCCGTTTTTTCTGATAAGGCAATTAAAAGTTATTTAAGAAAAACTATTTGTAAAATCGTTGCATACCTGCTACATACCTTAATGAATCCACCAGTAATAAATAAAATGTCTTGTCAACTTTTTAATTCACTTACTTTGTATTAGTTATTTTAACATGGTTTACAGTATTGAAGAGAAAATAATGGTTGTAATCATTTAATAAATACAAGTAATTACATTGAACTACATAATGAGATTTTTCATAATTGAACAATTTTATGGGAAGGTGAAAAACACACTTAAAAACTGTCTAAAAATACACCCTTCACATTAAACAAAACCAAATGTTTTTAATTAGATCTCAAAAAAAACCTTTTTACTGTAAGATCAATACCTCAAAGGTTTAAACGTTTGGGCGGTATTTTACATTTGATTAAATGACCTTTTTCTGAATCGCAAAGGGAAAGAAATTTTTAAGAATTTTTTAAAATCAATGGGGGATTAAAAATTTGACCTGAAATCAGACATTTGGTTTCCCAAATGGCTGGTTGTCCTTGCAACAATTCACGGAGAAGTAAGAGAATATGTTTAAAATGTTTTAATGGACTTACTATAGGCCAAATTACACCTAAATTGGTCACGCTTATCTCCTGATCTTTGCCAAGACAACTCTCCTTTGGGGATCAAAAATGTTTATTTATACAAATTATTATCCAAAATTTGAAGAATTAAAATGTTTTCAATTTCAGCGGCGTGCGATGACTATCGGCATTTCAATTCATAAATGTAAGAACGAATTTTATAACCTTTAAGATATTGCTTTTAGCAGTAAAGGAGGTCTTATTTGAGCCATCTAATTAAAAAACATTAGTTTTAGTTTCAATTGTTGCGGGTATTTTTAGACAGTTTTTTAAGTGTGTTTTCATTCCCTAAAATTGTTCAAATGAAAAAAATTTTTTGTAGTTCAATGTAATTTTTTTTTATTATATTATAAAAAATTTCGCCATTTCCATAACTTCAAAACAAAAATCTGCTCTTCGGATCTCATCGCCTTCCCTTCATTCCTGATGTCTTTGATATTTGTACGGATGATATTTATATTTCTTTAATTTGCGTAGTACTGTGCTGTGATCCTTTCCTACAACTTTGCCAAGAAGCCTGGTGCTAATTCCTTTATTTTCTTCTACATGAAGTAAAACATCTAAATCGGCATTATTTTCCTGAGCTTATACATCGAGTACATTATTATTTCGCTCTAAGCAGTTGCATTTATCAATAACAGTACCTTTTGTCTCAAACTTATGAACGATATTTTGAACTGTTGTCTTACTTGGAATGTGTCTGTCAGGAAAAAAACGTAGAGAACATGTCGGATACTCTTCGATAACTATTTTCCATCTAATACCATTTAATCATTGTTATTTTCTCTTCAATACTGTAAAACATTTTGAAATGACTAATACACAGTAAAACGTCAATTAAAAAGTTGACAAGACATTTTATTTATTACTGGTGGATTCATTAAGGTATGTAGCAGGTATGCAACGATTTTACAAATAGTTTTTCCTAAATAACTTTTAATTGCCTTATCAGAAAAAAAAGACATTTAGAATGTGAGCTAATCTTATCAACGTCTTCAAAATAGTCTAATACAATTTTGTTGTAAATTTAATAGGGGAGCCAATATTTCAATGTATCAAAAGTTACATGGGCATGGTGCATGGCCAGTCTGGCGATGCACCATCCGGTACGTCACAAAATATCTTGTGTGAACAAACCAAAAAAAAATCTTTAATTTTAAACATCCCTGTATATTTAAACCAAAATATTTTAATTTAAATTTACCTTAATAAAATAAAAATGTATAAGTTATGAAAATATATACAAGTATTTCACGATATTAACATTTTAGCTGTGGTTAGTTGTGGTTAAGCATAATCCATATTATTAATTCAATACTTGACCATCACCACCCTGTATGTGTTAAATGTTAATTCAAAATATTTTAACTCTAAACAAGTATATAAAATATTATTCCGTTGGATTCACACGAAATTCCACTCTCTTTATGCGTTTATATTGAAATCAATAAACAGTTAAGCTTTAACTTCTCAGTGATTTTTTTGGGCCACCCTATAGGCCGCCACAAAAATGTCCCATTTAAAAGATGTTCCTATTGATCTAAGAAACGACATACTCAAATTTAAAAAAAATCGTTTGATAGCCAGAATCCCATGTTATGTGTGCCATGTCCTTTACGATTACATTTTTTTTTAATTAATCATAGATTTACCGCCCTAGGCTTCAGCCTTCTCAGCCTTTGCGTAAATCCACCCCTGGTCCCCTGGACTGTTTCAAGATCAAATATATGTTTCTTGGACTTCTATCGTCTTTATCTACTTAAAGCACAATCTTTCAACTGTTAATTTTTTCTATGCAATGTCAAGAGTGGAATACTTTTTTCACCTTAAGATGACTAAAGTAGAAATGTTTTTTTTTTAATAAATTAAAATAATTTAAATCCAAGAAATATATTTACAAATTCGAGTAAGATACGTATTTTTTTATAAACTTGTTTATAGTCAAATTTATGTTGCCACCTGTATTATAAAGAAAAATCCGACGAATTACATAACAAGTTAACTACTCCATTTACACTGTAAACTGTAATTTCCCATCAAACGACATCTTTTAGCCCATAATGGAAAAATCGTCGCAATTTACTTTGGAACAATTTGTTAATTAGAGGAAAACGGCGCAATTATTCAAAATATGGCTTGCCAATTAGTCAATACCTTTTTTAAATGAAAATATGCACTGCTGAAGAATGCTGCGATTTGTCGTTAACACAGATCGAAGAGCGTAATTGTTTTTCTTTTTGCTGCTAATTGCATTCAATTTGTGCTTTATTTAATCATTTTATGGTTGTATGCCTCTATGGTGATATTTTCGGTGGTATAAAGTACTAGTATATTACATACCAAGGAGAAAGAAGGTGATGGTTGATTTCCTTGATAGTAGGAGAGTTGGTGAACAATTTTAAGCGGGTTCTGAAGGCACTTTAAAAATTGGTGTAATTGTCCTAAACATAGCTGTCCCAACCAACCCTTGAATTAAAAAAGTTCAAGGGTTGGTAGGGGGTGCTACCCTTTAGCGGAACCTTAAGATTTATATTTAGGGGTCCTTTAAGGACAATTATACAAATTTTCCAGCATTAATTTGGTAGAAGCTGGAAGAATGACCATCTACAGTAACTGATATACGTCGATTAGAAAGGAAACTTGGAGAGCCAAGAGCAAAGCTTAACCCGTAAGAAGGAAGTTTGTTAAGAAGTCCATCATGCCAGACCTGATCGAAAGCTTTGGATATGTCAATAGCAACGACCTGGGATTTACTAAGAAACTTAAGAGAATTGTTCCAGTTGTGTGAGACAAAGGAAAGAAGATCAGCTGTGGATTTTCGGTGACGGAATCCATAGTGTATATCATGTAAGATGTTGTGTTTTTCCAGATACTTTAAGATTTGGGAATTAATGATTTTTTCCATTACTTTGCAAACCACATAAAGAAGAGATATAGGTCTATAGTTAGAAGGGAGAGTCTTGCATCCTTTTTTGGGGACAGGTTGCACGTGCAGCTTTTCAACTCTCCGGAAAAATGCCCGTGTCGTAAAACGTTTGAAAGAGGCGAGGTAGAACGGGTGCAAGCTCGGGAGCACATTTTTTTTAAACGATTGCTGGTAGACCATTCGGCCCAGACGATTTTTTAGTATTAAGAGAAGAAAGAATACGCTTGATCTGTTTGACTTTAAAAATTACATCGGACATTTTATGAGAAACAGAGGCAACTGTTGGGAGAGGAAGGTTAATAGGAAGATCAAGCCTATAATTGGCAACAAATTGTTTGGCAAATAGTTCGGCTTTTCCTTTGGCGGTAGAAACAATTCCATCTTCAGAAATTAGGGGTGGAAAAGAATTTGTGCAGAAGTTTTGACTAATATTTTTGGCAAAGGACCAGAAAGCTTTACTGCCATTCGAGCAAGAAGAACTTTATCTTTTATCCGATTGTTGTCTTTTGCTTCTAAGATGGTCTGATTATACTGATTTCTTGCTGCGATGCTAGCCTGTCGATTTTCGTGACTGGGGTTTTGGAGAAACTTTTGTGGGCTTGAATTTTTAAAAATTTGGCTTTGTCACAGGATTTAGAAAATCACGGTTTGTGATTTGAAGTTATGGGGTTCTTTTAGTGTGGAAAAAAAAAGTCTCAATGCCTAGTTGAATTGTTTGGGAATTTGTTTATTTTTTCAGGCGGATGAAAAGGTTTGTAAAAAACCTTTCCAAATTTTGATCAATACGGGGCCAAAAAAAAAATAATTGTGTAAACGGCCGCCCCTGCAACTGTGAGTAATTTCCCAAAAACTTCCTTTGATGAATTTTAAAAAAACCTTACCTGGTTTATATCCTTTAGCAAAAAATTTTAAATAAATTTTGGGGGTTCAATTTATGTCTAAAAACCTGATTCCATTGGAGCTCTTTGGAAGAATATCTCCAAAAAAAGGCCTTTAAAAAAAATTTATACGAACTTGTTATTTTTTTTTGGGGTTTTTTTTTTTAAAAACGGGAGATTTTTTTTGGAAAACCCGGCCCTGCTGGGGGGCAGGGGGGCAAATCCCCCGCGCCCCCCCTTTAAGATCATACGACGCCCTCACCCCCGAAAAAAAATTTTTGGTTGTTTATCTCTTATAACAGTTTTGTAATTTAACAATGTAATCAATTAATTATGCAAATCTAGGACCAAAATAAAAAGACTTTTATCCCTTTAATAAGTCAAGAGAATTAGCTTGACGAAATGTTTTTAGGGCGTTGGCAGCTGAAAAAATGCAAATCCTGGCAATTTTTTCAAAATGCATAGATTTGCATGAAAATTTGGGATTAAGCTTAACTTAGCCTCCTCTTCAAAATCTATATTATGCCGATGGGCACTTTATATTTTTTAGGGGTGAAAATTACCCTTTATTGCTAAAACCTATATAACTATACATTAAAACATAAGTTAAGTAAAATTTGAATCTTATAACTTAAAAAAGTAGTATGCTTCTTTGAAACATTATTTAAATTTTTAGCAATGTTATGGGCGCCCTCCTACCCCCGTCCGCCCCTTTGGGGGTACCAGCACGGCCCGGTCACCTGTATATTTTTTACCACAAAAATAAAATTTTAGGAATCCTTCAAAGTAAGGTTTTCCCCAAATTCCCCAAAAAATTTTTTAATTTAAAAAAAAAAAACCTAAAAAAGTAATATTTTCTGAATGCCTTTACGCCTCTTTACTAAAAATCCAAATAATGTAGTTTTTTTCCCTATAAATTAAAACTTAATTCGGGGGGAAAGGGAGAGTAATTACTACAACAGTGTTTTTGTTTCATTCCCCGGGAAAACCCCCCAAGCTAATTATTGGAAGCCATTTAAGGGGTTTTAATGGGATTTGAATTAAACTGATTACCTTTTTCTCATGCACTTAAAATTGTTTTTTTTAATGCAATGTTGTAGTGTTAAATTAGTTTATTTTGTGTAATTATTTTTTTTCTCTTTTCGTTTAAGAGAAATAAATGTCAAAATTTTTCCATAACTTTGGAGATAATAACACCAAAATGGATTAATTAACCCTAATTTTTCAGAATTTGGGGCAGTTGAGGTTTTTAAAAAAAAATTTTTTCATTTAAAAAAAACTTTTTAAATTTTAAACTACATTTATTACTCAATATAATTTCCAGAATTTTAGTACACATATGTTTATTGTAATATAAGAACAGGCAGAATCAAGGAGCTAAATCTGGCGAAAAAGTGGATGTCGCAATAATTCACACTTTAATTCACCGATTTTTAAGATGTTTTTTTGAGCTGAGAGAGGGTGCGTTGTTTTGAAATGAAAATATGTTCTGGTCCCACTAGACACTAAGCATAAGATGAACACTTAGACTTTAAGCATAAGGGGTATCTTGAGAAAAAAACACTTTTGACAGACTCGGTAGATACCTCAGTAGGGTCTTTTTCCCTTAAAAGGACATAATATGATTAAACCTGTAGCTCTTAACAACATTAAACTATAGAACATACTTGCTGCTTCTTATGAAACATTAAAGTATATTTAATTAAAAAACTAATAAATACTTTTTTTTTTCCTTGATACATTTTTCTACATGCTGATTTAGAAAAAGGATTTGTTGATGGTGCCAGTAGAATTTTTTTAAACAAAAAAAAAACAGGAGATTACCATGGCGAGATGAAAGCTGAAAATTTTGAGAGTGGGTTAGAGATGATCTACTACCTAATTTGAAAAGGCCTTCATTAGTCATTTTAGGTAATCCATCTACATAGTAGGTTATTAGAAAACAGCCATATAGTGGCGGGAAGAAAGAAAATATGGTTAAATGGTTAAAAAACAGAAATATTCCTTTTGCAAAATCGGCAAAAATGTTTTGTGGTGGTTGATTCCGCGCCACCAAAGTCTCCAAATTTTATGTGTCGATGCTCTTATTCAGGAGGTATTTTTCAAGTGCTGCGCTTGCATCCATATTATTCATAATGGTATATATTTAAAAATAGTAAGACATTCCCTATTTTATGGGACCCACATTATAAGTATTTTAAATAAGGTAAATGGTAAAAAAAATCATTTACAAGTTATCTTTTTTTACTTTTTAGTTTTTTCTTTATTAAACTACCTTACTGCTTTTAATAAAAAACTAAATATTAAATGACTATTTCATTTAAACACATTACATCAATGGCCACAGTAGTTGTCAAAATCCTTGAACTCACAAGCATCCATTTACCGTCCAGCTGCTAAAACGCCAAACCTACCACTTTGTCTTCTCTCTTATCTTAAAAGTGTCTAGACTAGTATCTGCTGCGTGCAGATTGCATACATTTTCTTTCGTAAACATATGTTTGTTATTTTCATAAAAACCCCTGGTGGACACTGCCACTTCTAAAGGCTTAAACACGACCTTCCAACGTTTTTGATAAATTTATTTTACAAAATAAAATTATTGTATTTCTGAATAAATAAATGATTATTACTGTTTTGTTTTTATTTTATAATTTAATATAGAAATAAAGCAGCTAATGAAGTTATATCAGATGAAATAACTCGACTTATCTTTAGGCATCTGTAAAAAATTGTAAATTTTCATATTAAGGGATATCAAACCACCCCTTATAGTAAGATATTTTATCAGGATATTTCAATTCAACTGTAAAGAGTTTGCCTGCAAATATAACAAAACATAACAGGTCTGTTTGATATTCAGAAATATTGTACACTATTTTACATTTTTTTTACGTACCTAAGCGCTCTAATTGAAGGTGTATTTAAGAAATAAGTGTGTGTAAAATAGTGTAAACTATTTCTAAATAACAAACACATAATAAAAAAATAACTATTAATCTGCAGTAGATAGGCGAAAATGATAATTTTTAATAAAATATTTTGGCCAAACATCAAGCTTTCACAATTTATGCAAATATATGAACAGCAAGAAAAAATACTGATGAATTTAGTAATTGTAATCTAACAACAATTTTTTTTAAGACAATAAAATTTTGAAACTTCCTTCCCTCAGTACGGTCCTGACTAAAATTCTTATATCAGCCAACTTAAATCTGAAAAACAAAATTTACTAATATGTAGGGATATTCGCATTGCCAACATAAAAATGTTAGCTTGGACAAACTTTTTTTTTACCCACACAACATATTATTATATACAATATCTCACGGGGAACACTTCCCTAAAAAAAATCATATTGAAATTCAATAATACAATCCCTGTATTTTTGAAAGGACAATATTTTGTTTAATTTTTGACCTTCGCGCATACACTTTCTAGAGGCAGCCTTGCCGCTCAGCCATGCAAACAAGTGTGCGAGAAAGAAAGAGGAATAGCAGTATTACCTTTCTCTTTCACTCCAACATGCTGAATAGTCAACAGTGACAGTAACGAAATAGAAAGAGATGGTGATTAAGGTGAATGGATCTCTCTCACACCTTTCACATGATTATTGGTTTAAAAAAAGGGTGAGCGTGCCAGACAATACTAAGATGGGGAAAATCCCAAAAGCTTTTTTCGGTACTTGTCTCAAAAGGCCCTTTTCCTATTTTGACCAAATTTGGTATAGGGTTTTTTTGGGGCGCATCACGAATCTAAAAAATATTTTTGCAACGTTTCGTTTTCGAGATATTTATCATCAAAGTTAAAATTTAAAATAACCCTATTTTCACTAAAAATTCCCCCTTCTTTTTGAAAAATTTTGTTTTTAATAAAGTGGGACAAAATATTTTTTAAAATTTTAAAACCTTGTATTTTTTTTTTTTACACCTTTTTTTATTAAATTGCGAACTTTCAAGTTCAAAGGCACACCATATTTACTATTAAAAAATCCTGATGTATTCGCATGGAGGTTTGCAATTAAATGGAAAAAATGTATAAAATAAATATAAAAACAAGTTTTGAAGGGTTTTGTAAAACATCGTGTGCCAATTTTGTGTATAAAACAAAATTCTGTGCAAAAAGAAAAAATGTAAATAAAAGGGGTTTTCAATTTTATGATGAATGTTTTAAAAAACGTCGTTGGTCAAAAACGGAAAGGCAATTTTTGGGGGACAATTACCCTTATTTCTTTCTACTCCGTCACGATTTCAGCGCATTGAGCACCTCCTCCAGTAGTGTATGCTCTAAGGTCGGCCGAAGGTCGAAGTTTTCGTCAATATTTTAAAGAAGAAATATCGATATATTTTTCAATACTATATTATATCGATACATTGTCACCATTCTATTTCTTGTCAACAAAATGTCAAAATTTGTAGGTTATTTTGTGAAAATTGGTAAACAAACATAGTTTTCTAGATTTTTAAAGATTCTTTTTGTAAATTGAGGGGAAAAAAGAAGGAAGGCGAAGAATTTTTTTTGAAAAAAACTGCAGGATATTTTGTGTGAAGGGACCATGATGTCCCTATTTAAAGTAAATATGTCCAAGAAAATGATGGCCTGTGCTTCTGTTCAGGTATACCATTATTTTGGAATTTAAACTCCCTTTCACTAAAAAAAAAATTTATTTTAAAACTTTAAATTCATATCTTTTATCTCTTGGTTTGGCCAAACGAAACCTTCAGGCCCAAAAATGTACCAGGTTCTTCAAAATTGCACATATCATTTAATTTAAAAACAATGTGAAAAATCTGACCTTAAGTTAAGACATTCTACTTTTAAGACCTAGTGCAAACGAGACAAAACCCATTGAAGTTGGACAACCAAAAATTGAAATTGGAGAAGAGAATTTGCCC
>JAHBCN010023147.1:0-12784 GCA_019359885.1 Listronotus oregonensis | reverse complement strand
AAATAGTTTGAATATAAAAAAATTTTTTTTAGGGATTTTTCCCTATTGTGGTTATTGTGGTCAGTTGTAGTAACTTGTCGAAAAAAGGTATATAAATATTTTTAATAAGACAAAAAAAAAATAATTTGTTTTAACCAAAAATTTCTGTAAAAAGGGAAAAAAAGGTTTTATTCTTATTTTTGCAATTTTTTTTTTTTTAAACAATTTTTTATTTTCAATAAATATAATGGGAAAAAAAAATTAGTTTTTTTAATAAAATTATATTTTAATAATTTTTTTAAAAAAGATTTTTTAGTACCCTTTTATTCATTTATTGGTTTTTTAGAATTGATTTCTAACTAACCATCTTTAAAAAGAAAACAATTTTAAAAAATATTTTGTTTTGGGGAAACAAACACTATTTATTTTTTTTTTTTTTCTCACAAGTCACTTTTTAAAAAAAAATTATAATTTTTTGAATTTTTTTAATTTTAAAGGAAGTAAAAAACACAAAAAATTTGGGAAAAAACCCTTTTTTTTAAATAAGTTTTTTTTTTTTAATTTATTTTTTTTTTCAATTTAAACAAGTTTTTTGGGTTAATAACTTAAAATTATTAAGCAAACTGACTTTTCCTTGAATATTTTTTTTTAACTTCCAGCCCCTTTTTCCTTAATTTTTAAAAAAATTTTAACTTTTTCATTTGGGTAAGAAAAAAAAATTTTTAAAAAAAAAATTAAATTTTTTTTCCTTTCTACTTATTTCTAATTTGTTAGAATCTACGGAAATTTTTTAAAAAAGTTACCATTAATTTAAAATTTTAAGAATTGTTTAATAATTTTTGTATTAAAGGATTTAAAAAACAACTCTTTCTAAAGTGAAACTTTTTAAAAAAAATTTTTTGGGGCAAACCAAAGTCTATCTTTTTGTTTTTTTTCCCACGAATTTTTTGAATATAAAAAATAATTTTAGGGATTATTTCCTTTTTTGGGTTTTGTGGTCGTTGTAGTAATTGTTAAAAAAAAAGGTAAAAAATTTTTTTAATAAACAAAAAAAAAAAAATAATTTGTTTTTAACCCTTTCTGTAAAAAAAAAAAATTTTTATTCATTTTTTTTTATTTTTTTTTTGTTTTAAAAATTTTTTTATTTTCAATAAATATAATAAAAAAAAATTTAGACTTTTTTAATAAAATTTAAAGTATTTTAAAAAATTTTTTTTAGATAAAAATTTAATTTAGTCCTTTTTTTCATTTTTTGGGGTTTTAGAATTTTTTTAATAACCCATCTTTAAAAAGAAACAATTTTAGAAAAAAAATTTTTTTGGGGATAATTTAAACCTATTTATTATTTTTTTTTTCTCAAAGTCATTTGGGGTTTTAAAAAATTATAATTTTCTTAATTGTTTCAAATTTTTTAATGGGCAAGTAAAAAAAACACAAAAATTTGGGATAAGATTTTAATTTTTTAAATAATTTTTTTTTTATTTATTTTTTTTTCAATTTAAAAAAAGCTTGGGTTAAGTAATTAAAAATTAAGCAGAGACGCTTTTCCTTGAATATATTTTTAATTTTCCACCCCCTTTTCCAATTATTTTTTTAAAAAAAAAATTTAACTTTTTCTTTTGGGGGTCAAGAAAACTTAAAAATTTTTAAAAAAAAAAGTTAATTTTTTTTTTCTACTTATTTCGTAATTTGTTGGAATCTACGGTAAATTTTTAAAAAAGTTACCTAATTAATTTATAAGTTTAAGAATTTTTAAAAATTTTTTGTATTATAAGGAATTTAAAACTAACTCTCTCTAAAGTAAAATTTTTTTTTAAAAAAATAATTATTTGGGCAACCTAAAGTCTATCTCTTATTGTTTTTTTTCCCCCGAAATGATTTGAATATAAATAATAATTTTATGGATTTTTCCTATTTGGGTTGTGGTCAGTTGGTAACTTGTCTAGATAAAAGGTATATAAATATTTTTAATAAGACGAAAAATAAAGAATAATTTGATTTTAACCAAAAATTTCTGTACAAAAGGGGAAAAAAAAGGTTTTATTCATGTAATTTTTGCAATTTTTTTTTGTTTTAAACAATTTGTTTTATTTTCTTAATAAATATAACCGGAAAAGCAAAAATTAGATTCTTTTTAATAAAATTATAAGTATTTTAATCAATTTTTTAGAAAAAAAGATTTATTTAGTATCCTTTATTCATTTATTAGGTTTTTAGAATTGATTTCTAACTAACCATCATTAAAAGTAAACAATTTTAGAAAAATATTTTGATTTTGGATAACTTAAACACTATTTATTATTATTTTTTGTTCTCACAAGTCACTTGCTGTTAAAAAATTATAATTTTCTTGAATTGTTTGCTAATTTTTATATGGACAAGTAATAAAAACACTAAAAATTCTAGGATAAGACTTTAATTTTTTAAATAAGTATTTTTTTTTAATTTATTATTCTTTTCAATTTAAACAAAGCATTTTGGGTTAAGTAACTTAAAATTATTAAGCAGAGACTGACTATTTCCTTGAATATATCTTTTAACTTCTCATTCCCTTTCCAATTACTGTTTTTAGAAAAAATTCTAACATTTTTCATTTAGGTCAAGAAAACTTAAAAATTTATTAAAAAAGTTAATTTTGCCTTTCTGATCTTATTTCGTAATTTGTTAGAGATACTACGGTAA
Organism: Listronotus oregonensis; assembly: GCA_019359885.1. Taxonomy (NCBI): domain Eukaryota; kingdom Metazoa; phylum Arthropoda; class Insecta; order Coleoptera; family Curculionidae; genus Listronotus; species Listronotus oregonensis. Next base: position 10,123 of record JAHBCN010023147.1, on the reverse strand, counting down.
ATTTTAAAAAGTATACCTAATTAATTTATAAGATTTTAAGAATTGTTTAATAATTTTTGTATTATGAAGGATATTTAAAACTAACTCTCTTCTAAAGTGAAACTTTTTAAAAAATAATTGATTTGGGCTAACCTAAAGTCTATCTCTTATTGTTTTTTTTTCCCAGAAATAGATTTGAATATAAAATAAAATTTTAGTGGATTTTTGCCTATTGTGGTTAGTTGTGGTCAGTTGTAGTAACTTGTCTAGATAAAAAGGTATATAAATATTTTTAATAAGACGAAAAATAAAGAATAATTTGATTTTAACCAAAAATTTCTGTACAAAAGGGGAAAAAAAAGGTTTTATTCATGTAATTTTTGCAATTTTTTTTTGTTTTAAACAATTTGTTTTATTTTCTTAATAAATATAATCCGAAAAGCAAAAATTAGATTCTTTTTAATAAAATTATAAGTATTTTAATCAATTTTTTAGATAAAAAGATTAATTTAGTATCCTTTATTCATTTATTAGGTTTTTAGAATTGATTTCTAACTAACCATCATTAAAAGTAAACAATTTTAGAAAAATATTTTGATTTTGGATAACTTAAACACTATTTATTATTATTTTTGTTCTCACAAGTCACTTGCTGTTAAAAAATTATAATTTTCTTGAATTGTTTGCTAATTTTTATATGGACAAGTAATAAAAACACTAAAAATTCTAGGATGAGACTTTAATTTTTAAATAAGTATTTTTTTTTAATTTATTATTCTTTTCAATTTAAACAAAGCATTTTGGGTTAAGTAACTTAAAATTACTAAGCAGAGACTGACTATTTCCTTGAATATATCTTTTAACTTCTCATTCCCCTTTTCCAATTACTGTTTTTAGAAAAAATTCTAACATTTTTCATTTAGGTCAAGAAAACTTAAAAATTTATTAAAAAAATTTAATTTTTGCCTTTCTGATCTTATTTCGTAATTTGTTAGAGATACTACGGTAAATTTTAAAAAGTATACCTAATTAATTTATAAGATTTTAAGAATTGTTTAATAATTTTTGTATTATGAAGGATATTTAAAACTAACTCTCTTCTAAAGTGAAACTTTTTTAAAAAATAATTGATTTGGGCTAACCTAAAGTCTATCTCTTATTGTTTTTTGTTCCCACGAAATAGATTTGAATATAAAATAATAATTTTAGTGGATTATTTGCCTATTGTGGTTAGTTGTAGTCAGTTGTAGTAACTTGTCTAGATAAAAGTAATTATAAATATTTTTAATAAGACGAAAAATAAAGAATAATTTGATTTTAACCAAAAATTTCTGTAAAAAAGGGGGAAAAAAAGGTTTTATTCATGTAATTTTTGCATTTTTTTTTGTTTTAAACAATTTGTTTTATTTTCTTAATAAATATAATCGGAAAAGCAAAAATTAGATTCTTTTTAATAAAATTATAAGTATTTTAATCAATTTTTTTAGATAAAAAGATTAATTTAGTATCCTTTATTCATTTATTAGGTTTTTAGAATTGATTTCTAACTAACCATCATTAAAAGTAAACAATTTTAGAAAATATTTTGATTTTGGATAACTTAAACACTATTTATTATTATTTTTTGTTCTCACAAGTCACTTGCTGTTAAAAAATTATAATTTTCTTGAATTGTTTGCTAATTTTTATATGGGCAAGTAATAAAAACATTAAAAATTCTAGGATAAGACTTTAATTTTTTAAATAAGTAATTTTTTTTAATTTATTATTTTTTTCAATTTAAACAAAGCATTTTGGGTTAAGTAACTTAAAATTATTAAGCAGAGACTGACTATTTCCTTGAATATATCTTTTAACTTCTCATGCCCCCTTTCCAATTACTATTTTTAGAAAAAAATTCTAACATTTTTCATTTAGGTCAAGAAAACTTAAAACTTATTAAAAAAGTTAATTTTTGCCTTTCTGATCTTATTTCGTAATTTGTTAGGGATACTACGGTAAATTTGAAAAGTATACCTAATTAATTTATAAGATTTTAAGAATTGTTTAATAATTTTTGTATTATGAAGGATATTTAAAACTAACTCTCTTCTAAAGTGAAACTTTTTTAAAAATAATTGATTTGGGCTAACCTAAAGTCTATCTCTTATTGTTTTTTGTTCCCACGAAATAGATTTGAATATAAAATAATAATTTTAGTGGATTATTTGCCTATTGTGGTTAGTTGTGGTCAGTTGTAGTAACTTGTCTAGATAAAAAGGTATATAAATATTTTTAATAAGACGAAAAATAAAGAATAATTTGATTTTAACCAAAAATTTCTGTACAAAAGGGGAAAAAACAGGTTTTATTCATGTAATTTTTGCAATTTTTTTTTTGTTTTAAACAATTTGTTTTTTTTTCTTAATAAATATATTCGGAAAAGCAAAAATTAGATTCTTTTTAATAAAATTATAAGTATTTTAATCAATTTTTTAGATAAAAAGATTAATTTAGTATCCTTTATTCATTTATTAGGTTTTTAGAATTGATTTCTAACTAACCATCATTAAAAGTAAACATTTTAGAAAATATTTTGATTTTGGATAACTTAAACACTATTTATTATTATTTTTTGTTCTCACAATTCACTTGCTGTTAAAAAATTATAATTTTCTTGAATTGTTTGCTAATTTTTATATGGACAAGTAATAAAAACACTAAAAACTCTAGGATAAGACTTTAATTTTTTAAATAAGTAATTTTTTTTTAATTTATTATTCTTTTCAATTTAAACAAAGCATTTTGGGTTAAGTAACTTAAAATTATTAAGCAGAGACTGACTATTTCCTTGAATATATCTTTTAACTTCTCATGCACCCTTTCCAATTACTATTTTTATATAAAAATTCTAACATTTTTCATTTAGGTCAAGAAAACTTAAAAATTTATTAAAAAAAGTTAATTTTTGCCTTTCTGATCTTATTTCGTAATTTGTTAGAGATACTACGGTAAATTTTAAAAAAGTGTACCTGATTAATTTATAAGATTTTAAGAATTGTTTAATAATTTTTGTATTATGAAGGATAATTAAAACTAACTCTCTTCTAAAGTGAAACTTTTTTAAAAAAATAATTGATTTGGGCTAACCTAAAGTCTATCTCTTATTGTTTTTTGTTCCCACGATATAGATTTGAATATAAAATAATAATTTTAGTGGATTATTTGCCTATTTTGGTTAGTTGTGGTCAGTTGTAGTAACTTGTCTAGATAAAAAGGTATATAAATATTTTTAATAAGACGAAAAATAAAGAATAATTTGATTTTAACCAAAAATTTCTGTACAAAAGGGGAAAAAAAGGTTTTATTCATGTAATTTTTGCATTTTTTTTTGTTTTAAACAATTTGTTTTATTTTCTTAATAAATATAATCGGAAAAGCAAAAATTAGATTCTTTTTAATAAAATTATAAGTATTTTAATCAATTTTTTTAGATAAAAAGATTAATTTAGTACCCTTTTTTCATTTATTAGGTTTTAGAATTGATTTCTAACTAACCATCATTAAAAGTAAACAATTTTAGAAAAATAATTTGATTTTGGATAACTTAAACACTATTTATTATTATTTTTTGTTCTCACAAGTCACTTGCTGTTAAAAAATTATAATTTTCTTGAATTGTTTGCTAATTTTTATATGGGCAAGTAATAAAAACACTAAAAATTCTAGGATAAGACTTTAATTTTTTAAATAAGTAATTTTTTATTTATTTATTATTTTTTTCAATTTAAACAAAGCTTGGGTTAAGTAACTTAAAATTATTAAGCAGAGACTGACTATTTCCTTGAATATATCTTTTAACTTCTCATTCCCCTTTCCAATTACTATTTTTAGAAAAAAATTCTAACATTTTTCATTTAGGTCAAGAAAACTTAAAAATTTATTTAAAAAAGTTAATTTTTGTCTTTCTGATCTTATTTCGTAACTTGTTAGAGATACTACGGTAAATTTTAAAAAGTATACCTAATTAATTTATAAGATTTTAAGAATTGTTTAATAATTTTTGTATTATGAAGGATATTTAAAACTAACTCTCTTCTAAAGTGAAATTTTTTTAAAAAATAATTGATTTGTGCTAACCTAAAGTCTATCTCTTATTGTTTTTTGTTCCCACGAAATAGATTTGAATATAAAATAATAATTTTAGTGGATTATTTGCCTATTGTGGTTAGTTGTGGTCAGTTGTAGTAACTTGTCTAGATAAAAAGGTATATAAATATTTTTAATAAGACGAAAAATAAAGAATAATTTGATTTTAACCAAAAATTTCTGTACAAAAGGGGAAAAAAAGGTTTTATTCATGTAATTTTTGCAATTTTTTTTGTTTTAAACAATTTGTTTTATTTTCTTAATAAAAATAATCGGAAAAGCAAAAATTAGCTTCTTTTTAATAAAATTATAGGTATTTTAATCAATTTTTTTAGATAAAAAGATTTATTTAGTATCCTTTATTCATTTATTAGGTTTTTAGAATTGATTTCTAACTAACCATCATTAAAAGTAAACAATTTTAGAAAAATATTTTGATTTTGGATAACTTAAACACTATTTATTAATATTTTTTGTTCTCACAAGTCACTTGCTGTTAAAAAATTATAATTTTCTTTAATTGTTTGCTAATTTTTATATGGGCAAGTAATAAAAACACTAAAAATTCTAGGATAAGACTTTAATTTAAATAAGTAATTTTTTTTTTTAATTTATTATTTTTTTCAATTTAAACAAAGCATTTTGGGTTAAGTAACTTAAAATTATTAAGCAGAGACTGACTATTTCCTTGAATATATCTTTTAACTTCTCATGCCCCCTTTCCAATTACTATTTTTAGAAAAAAATTCTAACATTTTTCATTTAGGTCAAGAAAACTTAAAAATTTATTAAAAAAAGTTAATTTTTGCCTTTCTGATGTTATTTCGTAATTTGTTAGAAATACTACGGTAAATTTTAAAAAGTATACCTAATTAATTTATAAGATTTTAGAATTGTTTAATAATTTTTGTATTATGAAGGATTTTTAAAACTAACGCTCTTCTAAAGTAAAACTTTTTTAAAAAATAATTGATTTGGGCTAACCTAAAGTCTATCTCTTATTGTTTTTTGTTCCCACGAAATAGATTTGAATATAAAATAATAATTTTAGTGGATTATTTGCCTATTGTGGTTAGTTGTGGTCAGTTGTAGTAACTTGTCTAGATAAAAGGTATATAAATATTTTTAATTAGACCAAAAATAAAGAATAATTTGATTTTAACCAAAAATTTCTGTACAAAAAGGGAAAAAAAGGTTTTATTCATGTAATTTTTGCAATTTTTTTTTGTTTTAAACAATTTTTTGTATTTTCTTATTAAATATAATCGGAAAATCAAAAATTAGATTCTTTTTAATAAAATTATAAGTATTTTAATCAATTTTTTAAATAAAAGATTTATTTAGTATCCTTTATTCATTTATTTGGTTTTTAGAATTGATTTCTAACTAACCATCATTAAAAGTAAACAATTTTAGAAAAATATTTTGATTTTGGATAACTTAAACACTATTTATTATTATTTTTTGTTCTCACAAGTCACTTGCTGTTAAAAAATTATAATTTTCTTGAATTGTTTGCTAATTTTAAATGGGCAAGTAATAAAAACACTAAAAATTCTAGGATAAGACTTTAATTTTTTAAATAAGTAATTTTTTTTATTTATTATTTTTTTCAATTTAAACAAAGCATTTTGGGTTAAGTAACTTAAAATTATTAAGCAGAGACTGACTATTTCCTTGAATATATCTTTTAACTTCTCATGCCCCCTTTCCAATTACTATTTTTAGAAAAAAATTCTAACATTTTTCATTTGGGTCAAGAAAACTTAAAAATTTATTAAAAAAAGTTAATTTTTGTCTTTCTGATCTTATTTCGTAATTTGTTAGAGATACTACGGTAAATTTTAAAAAGTATACCTAATTAATTCATAAGATTTTAAGAATTGTTTAATAATTTTTGTATTATGAAGGATATTTAAAACTAACTCTCTTCTAAAGTGAGACTTTTTTAAAAAATAATTGATTTGGGCTAACCTAAAGTCTATCTCTTATTGTGTTTTGTTCCCACGAAATAGATTTGAATATAAAATAATAATTTTAGTGGATTATTTGCCTATTGGGGTTTAGTTGTGGTCAGTTGTAGTAACTTGTCTAGATAAAAGGTATATAAATATTTTTAATAAGACGAAAAATAAAGAATAATTTGATTTTAACCAAAAATTTCTGTACAAAAGGGAAAAAAAAGGTTTTATTCATGTAATTTTTGCAATTTTTTTTGTTTTAAACAATTTGTTTTATTTTCTTAATAAATATAATCGGAAAAGCAAAAATTAGATTTTTTTTAATAAAATTATAGGTATTTTAATCAATTTTTTTAGATAAAAAGATTTATTTAGTATCCTTTATTCATTTATTAGGTTTTTAGAATTGATTTCTAACTAACCATCATTAAAAGTAAACAATTTTAGAAAAATATTTTGATTTTGGATAACTTAAACACTATTTATTATTATTTTTTGTTCTCACAAGTCACTTGCTGTTAAAAAATTATAATTTTCTTGAATTGTTTGCTAATTTTAAATGAGCAAGTAATAAAACACTAAAAATTCTAGGATAAGACTTTAATTTTATAAATAAGTTTTTTTTTTTTAATTTATTATTTTTTTCAATTTAAACAATGCATTTTGGGTTAAGTAACTTAAAATTATTAAGCAGAGACTGACTATTTCCTTGAATATATCTTTTAACTTCTCATGCACCCTTTCCAATTACTATTTTTAGATAAAAATTCTAACATTTTTCATTTAGGTCAAGAAAACTTAAAAATTTATTAAAAAAAGTTAATTTTTGCCTTTCTGATCTTATTTCGTAATTTGTTAGAGATACTACGGTAAATTTTAAAAAGTGTACCTGATTAATTTATAAGATTTTAAGAATTGTTTAATAATTTTTGTATTATGAAGGATAATTAAAACTAACTCTCTTCTAAAGTGAAACTTTTTTAAAAAAATAATTGATTTGGGCTAACCTAAAGTCTATCTCTTATTGTTTTTTGTTCCCACGATATAGATTTGAATATAAAATAATAATTTTAGTGGATTATTTGCCTATTTTGGTTAGTTGTGGTCAGTTGTAGTAACTTGTCTAGATAAAAAGGTATATAAATATTTTTAATAAGACGAAAAATAAAGAATAATTTGATTTTAACCAAAAATTTCTGTACAAAAGGGGAAAAAAAGGTTTTATTCATGTAACTTTTGCATTTTTTTGTTTTAAACAATTTGTTTTATTTTCTTAATAAATATAATCGGAAAAGCAAAAATTAGATTCTTTTTAATAAAATTATAAGTATTTAAATCAATTTTTTTAGATAAAAAGATTAATTTAGTACCCTTTTTTCATTTATTGGGTTTTTTAGAATTGATTTCTAACTAACCATCATTAAAAGTAAACAATTTTAGAAAAATAATTTGATTTTGGATAACTTAAACACTATTTATTATTATTTTTTGTTCTCACAAGTCACTTGCTGTTAAAAAATTATAATTTTCTTGAATTGTTTGCTAATTTTTATATGGGCAAGTAATAAAAACACTAAAAATTCTAGGATAAGACTTTAATTTTTTAAATAAGTAATTTTTTATTTATTTATTATTTTTTTCAATTTAAACAAAGCTTGGGTTAAGTAACTTAAAATTATTAAGCAGAGACTGACTATTTCCTTGAATATATCTTTTAACTTCTCATTCCCCCTTTCCAATTACTATTTTTAGAAAAAAATTCTAACATTTTTCATTTAGGTCAAGAAAACTTAAAAATTTATTAAAAAAAGTTAATTTTTGTCTTTCTGATCTTATTTCGTAATTTGTTAGAGATACTACGGTAAATTTTAAAAAGTATACCTAATTAATTTATAAGATTTTAAGAATTGTTTAATAATTTTTGTATTATGAAGGATATTTAAAACTAACTCTCTTCTAAAGTGAAACTTTTTAAAAAATAATTGATTTGGGCTAACCTAAAGTCTATCTCTTATTGTTTTTTGTTCCCACTAAATAGATTTGAATATAAAATAATAATTTTAGTGGATTATTTGCCTATTGTGGTTAGTTGTGGTCAGTTGTAGTAACTTGTCTAGATAAAAGGTATATAAATATTTTTAATAAGACGAAAAATAAAGAATTATTTGATTTTAACCAAAAATTTCTGTACAAAAGGGGAAAAAAAAGGTTTTATTCATGTAATTTTTGCAATTTTTTTTTGTTTTAAACAATTTGTTTTATTTTCTTAATAAATATATCGGAAAAGCAAAAATTAGATTTTTTTTAATAAAATTATAAGTATTTTAATCAATTTTGTTAGATAAAAAGATTAATTTAGTATCCTTTATTCATTTATTAGGTTTTTAGAATTGATTTCTAACTAACCATCATTAAAAGTAAACACTTTTAGAAAAATATTTTGATTTTGGATAACTTAAACACTATTTATTATTATTTTTTGTTCTCACAAGTCACTTGCTGTTAAAAAATTATAATTTTCTTGAATTGTTTGCTAATTTTTATATGGACAAGTAATAAAAACACTAAAAATTCTAGGATAAGACTTTAATTTTTAAATAAGTATTTTTTTTTAATTTATTATTCTTTTCAATTTAAACAAAGCATTTTGGGTTAAGTGACTTAAAATTATTAAGCAGAGACTGACTATTTCCTTGAATATATCTTTTAACTTCTCATGCCCCCTTTCCAATTACTATTTTTAGAAAAAAATTCTAACATTTTTCATTTAGGTCAAGAAAACTTAAAAATTTATTAAAAGAAAGTTAATTTCTGCCTTTCTGATCTTATTTCGTAATTTGTTAGAGATACTACGGTAAATTTTAAAAAGTATACCTAATTAATTTATAAGATTTTAAGAATTGTTTAATAATTTTTGTATTATGAAGGATATTTAAAACTAACTCTCTTCTAAAGTGAAACTTTTTTAAAAAAATAATTGATTTGGGCTAACCTAAAGTCTATCTCTTATTGTTTTTTGTTCCCACGAAATAGATTTGAATATAAAATAATAATTTTAGTGGATTATTTGCCTATTGTGGTTAGTTGTGGTCAGTTGTAGTAACTTGTCTAGATAAAAAGGTATATAAATATTTTTAATAAGACGAAAAATAAAGAATAATTTGATTTTAACCAAAAATTTCTGTACAAAAGGGGGACAAAAAAGGATTTATTCATGTAATTTTTGCAAAATTTTTTGTTTTAAACAATTTATTTTATTTTCTTAATAAATATAATCGGAAAAGCAAAAATTAGATTCTTTTAATAAAATTATAAGTATTTTAATCAATTTTTTGGCAAGTAAAAAAACACTAAAAATTCTAGGATAGACTTTAATTTTTAAATAAGAATTTTTTTTTATTATTTTTTCAATTTAAACAAAGCTTTGGGTTAAGTAACTTAAAATTATAAGCAGAGACTGACTATTTCTGAATATATCTTTAACTTCTCATCCCTTTCCAATTACTTTTTTAGAAAAATTAACATTTTCATTTGGTCAAGAAAACTTAAAAATTTATTAAAAAAATTAATTTTTGCTTTCTGATCTTATTTCGTAATTTGTTAGAATCTACTAAATTTTAAAAAGTATACCTAATTATTTATAAGATTTTAGAATTGTTTAATAATTTTTGTATTATAAGGATATTTAAAACTAACCCTTCTAAATGAAATTTTTAAAATTGATTTGGCTAACCTAAAGTCTATCTCTTATTGTTTTTGTTCCCAGAAATAGATTTGAATATAAAATAATAATTTTAGTGGATTATTTGCCTATTGTGTTAGTTGTGTCAGTTGTAGTAACTTGTCTAGATAAAAGTATATAAATATTTTTAATAAGAGAAAAATAAAGAATAATTTGATTTTAACCAAAAATTTCTGTACAAAGGGAAAAAAAAGGTTTTATTCATGAATTTTTGAATTTTTTTGTTTTAAACAATTGTTTTATTTTCTTAATAAAATAATCGGAAAAGAAAAATTAGTTTTTTTAATAAAATTATAGTATTTTAATAATTTTT